>CM070066.1:33928044-34200544 GCA_036320875.1 Cotoneaster glaucophyllus | reverse complement strand
TTATCTGAATGGGAGGGACGAACACCTTCTAATAAGGAAGAATATTTTAACATGAAGCATTCTAAGGCAAGGAATGTAATTGAACGCTGTTTTGGCTTGCTAAAAGGAAGGTGGTCGATACTAAGGAGTCCATCTTTCTATCCGATAAGGACACAAGGTCGAATAATTACCGCTTGTTGCCTACTACACAATCTTATTAGGCAAGAGATGTCTGTAGATCCAATGGAGAATTTGCCAATAATAGAAGATGGACAAAATACAGAAGAAGGTGAATATGTTGGTAGTGTTCAAACATCTGACCAGTGGACTGCAAAGAGGAATGTATAATGAGGAAATGTATAATGAGTGGAGAGCAATTAGGAACCAGCAACCGAACTAGCTATATGTGTTAATGATAACATTTTATTTTAGTATTCCTTTTTATCATGCATTTGTTAGATATTAGCACAATGATTGGATGGTATGCAAGTTGATTGGATATTATGCAAGTTGATTGGATATTATGCTACTTGATCGGATATTATGCAAGTTGATTGGATATTATGCAAATTGATTATTTGTATGGTATTTTCCTTCATTAAAATTTTTTTTGTTTAGGTATGGATAACGAAAATATTTTGAATGCTACTCAAGAGTCAAAAGGAAGAAGGCGTAAATGGGAAGCATTTGAGGAAGAAGTATTACTAGGAGTTCTTGAGGATTTTGTTGCTCGGAAGCAACGGTGTGACACCGGTGCTTTCAAACAAGGTACTTTGGTTGAAATAGCAAAAGTTGTCAATGTTTTATGTCCTCATTCAAATATAAAGGCAAATCCACATATTGAGTCCAAGTTGAAGAAATGGAAAAAAACATATAGTATGGTCGTTGACATGATAAACACAAGTGGATTTGCATGGAATGATGTCAAAAAGTGCGTTGAAGTTGACAGTGATGACTTATGGCAAACTTATGTGCAGGTTCATATCCTATTTTATTTATACATTAGTTATATTCTTGCTGCTATATTTGTTACGCATGCTAAATTTTAGTTTTGCTATGTTGATATAATCTTAGAGAAATAAAGAAGCCGATGGATGGAGAAGCAAACCTTTTCCACTGTTTGATAGATTTGCATATATATTTGGAAAAGATCGGGCTACGGGTAATGTAGCCGAAACCCCTGCTCAAATGGTGGAGGAACAAAGTCATGATCATGTTGGTGAAAGTGATATTGGAGGTGAAAATTTTGTTTCTTCAATGAACCAACAAAGCCAACAAAGCACCCCATCTGAAAATAGCCAAAGAAAGAGGAAAAGAGCTGTGGGAAGTTCAAGTGATGGAACCGAGGCAATTATCAGTGGACTGAAAGATTTTTATGTTGAAAGTGGGAAGAGGATGCAAATGGTGACTGAAGCTTTAGTTCAAGGTACTGGAGATCATACTGACATAGCTAATGAACTTGAAGCAATGGGTCTCTCTCCTATGGATCAAATTGATGCATTGTCTCTTATTTTGGATAAACCAAAAAATGTGGGAGTGTTCAGGGCAATCAAACCGGAACTCAAGAAAGTGTTCGTCCAAAGGCTTTTAAGAGACAACGCAAGCGGATGAGGATTTTGGCCAATGTTAACATGGATGTACTTTATTAACATGGATGTATTTTATTAATGTTAACATGGCTAATGTTAACATGGATGTATTTTATTAATCATACAATCTTATGTTATGGCTTATAACTTAGCTTTGCACTAGTATTTTGGCTTATGTTAACTAGCCATTTTGTAAATTATGGAGATCTATTTTGGCTAATGTTAACTAATGTTAACTAGGATTTTCTAAATTATGGAGATCTTCTTATGTACTTGTATTTGTTGAAGTTGCATGTATTGGGCACTATTATTTTTCTTCTGTTGGGTGATAGAGTTTAAACCAAGCTACATTTGCAAATTAAACCCAATTCTATTAGCAGGTAATAGAAACAAAACAATTGTCAATTTTTTTTAAGATTCATAATATACATGGCAAAAATATGCTCCAATTAACCCATATCATGAGATTTGTAGTATTACTCTATTACACAATGACAAAAATTTGTAGTCCTAGTCTAAGCAAACACAAATCTGGTGAACAGTACTGTTTTTCTTATCCTGCTTCTTAGTCCAAGACTGCACCAAACGCTTCACTAAGTTAGTCCAGCTTAGTCCAGTCTAAGCCAGTCCAGCTTAGTCCCGGCAGCTAGTCCAGTCCAAGACAGTCCGGCGTAACAAACGCACCCTTAATGGACTATGCAAACCATGACCTTATATTATATTATTTATTATCATTCATTTGCTTGTTCTTGACAAAAATATAGTACAATCTAATTGAAAGATTACAGAGAGTATTTTAGCGTAAAAGAGATGTGGAGCCCCATTTGCCTATTCATTTTAAAGAGGGTTTGTATCGTTCCATTTTAATAATGTGCTTATTGATATAAAATACGTGATGATAAACCCTGTTATACAAATTGTTCTCATTCATTTTGAAACAAATAATATTGTCTATTTCGAAAGAGTATGCAAAATTTGCCTACTCAACAGGAGCAAAATTTTTTCTTACGTAGCTCGTAAAAAAAAATTTGCTTACTCAATTACCTACCCAATTGGATGCTCTTACCCAAAATTGACACACATCCAACTGCATTAGAAATTTTGTCTAAGTTATTGTTTATAACTTTGGTCAACTTTTGTATCCCATTCACTAAATGGAATCCAGGCAAAACACCAAACAAATCCACTTACTACACACGTGGCAGGAGCTGCAGCATCCTAGTAAGTAGAGTCCCAACCATAAGGGACAACCTTGTCATACCATAGCCGAACAGGGGTACAAAAGTCATTTCACTATCCAACAGGCCTCCATCATGACAGCGTGCCTCATCTCATAATCTTTCCCCACATGCATACACAGCGTCTTATATCCAGACCTTTTTCAACAACATCAACGGTCGAGATGGACACTTCCATTGCGTCCACAAGGTAATAAAGTACACCATAAGCAATGAGTAATTAATCGTGTCAATTCATTGTACATAGTACGGTCAATTTTCAATGAGTAATATTTAAATTTAATTTTAAATTTTAAATTTTAAATAATTTCTAATCGTACGATGTACATTGCACGTACACGATTAATTAATTTTTCGGATTCCCGAGAGATCCTATTCCGTCACTGCTAAAGTACGCCGAAGGTGATACAAGCGGATTGCGTCCGAATCTCGTAGGATATGCCGTTGGTCGCGTAACGGAAAAAAGTCAACCGTTAGAGGCATAATGGTCATTCTATCAAGTGGGGGTTAATTAAATAAATTCAGACAAAAAAAAACATTAAACAAATTGGATTAAGTTAATAAAGCTATATAGCAGGTGAACTGGATTGAATAAAGAGTTGAAGTCCGGACCACCTCACAGAGAGGGAGGGAGAGTGGAAGATGGTGAGCTGGTTCTGATTATCTGGTGTTTGGATCGCAGCTTTTAGCAGTACTGAATCATATCACTTGTCTCAGATGTTTGTTTAGGTTACTGGACCTGTTTTTTTCTGTTTGGTTCTCGGGAAAATTTGCAGGCCCACCAGGTTTCATTTCTCTGGTTGTTGGATTTGCAAGGTAAAGTTTTCTGGGTTTTTACTTTGTTGCTCCAAAAGGGTCTTAGAAAGTCTAATTCTTTGAAACATTTATGTGGGTTTTGTTCAGTTGGTGGTTTAAATCTCTTATGGATAACATGTAAATTTTCATTTTTTAATCCAAGGGTTTTGCAGCTCCACATTTGATGTGCTTTCTGCTCCAGTTTGTTTATTTTTCATGAAATTTTTGTATATTTTTCATAATAATTTTTGTTGCTTCTTCTGGCTTTGCATCATCTAATTTTTAATTTCAGTAAATGGAAAACAGGAAAAAAACAAACATGTTTTGATGGTTTTTGCCTTCAATTTTTGGGGCTTTGTAAGCTAAATTTGTTAAATTTTTTCCTCGTTTCTAAGATTGTAGTATTTGTATTTGCAGGACCTCTCCTAGAAGGTTTCATCCTTGCAAGTTGTTCACTGATACCCGAAAGCCTTAGCTGTGAAGCAATGTGTCTTTGATCAGTACCAAGCTATCACACTTAAGTCTTTGGAATTCTACTTTGGTGGTTTTAGGGTTTGCTCTCTCTCTATATGTTTAGATATATTATTATACACGTTGTGTGACTTATAAAGCTAACTCTTAATTAAAGGATTCGAGTTTAACTTCTAGGTGAACATAAATTTAGAACTATTTTTCTTTTATTCAGATTACATATATCATTTGGGTTCATATTTGGTAATCTGGGTTTTGTTTTCTGAGGTTTTTTTTCATTTGGTTAACGCTTACAAATTACAAATAGGGATTTTGATTTGAAACCGGTTTGAGTTAGTTGTAGTTTGGTTTGTGAAAGATCAGCTTTAAAACCCGCCAAAAGATGTAACTGATTAAAGTCTGATACTTTAGGCTGCTTTTAAGTCCATGTGTGAGAATCTCCTTTTTCTTTCTTTGTGCTTTTCTCAGTCAGTCTTCTTCCTTTTATTGCTTTCTTTGTTAAGCATTCCAGCAGGAATCTAAATCAAGTTTGATTAATATGCAGCTGAACCCGCACTTATAATTTTGGGGCCAGCCCAACTTGAAGTGGAATATACTTAACATCTGGGTCTGTTGGCACGTCGGAGTAAATGTCATTCCGCAGTATAGTGCGCGATGTAAGGGATGGGTTTGGAAGTTTATCAAGACGAAGTTTTGAGGTGAGGCTGCCTGGTCATCACAGGGGGAAATCTCATGGTTCAGTCCATGAGGTGCATGACCAGCCTTTGGTAATCCAAAATAGCCGTTGGGCTAGCCTACCTCCCGAACTGCTGCGTGATGTAATAAAAAGATTGGAGGCTAGTGAGAGTAAGTGGCCTTCTCGCAAGCATGTTGTTGCTTGTGCTGCTGTGTGCAGATCATGGAGGGAAATGTGCAAGGAAATCGTCAGAAGTCCTGAATTTTGTGGGAAGATTACCTTCCCAGTGGCCTTGAAGCAGGTGAGAGGTTCACATTATGTTCTTTCTTATATGATGGGCTTTGTTGATAAAGACACCAATGCCCAAATATTTTTCGTTTAATGTAGTTACTGTGGTGTTTCTGTTGAAGTTATTTGCATCAGTGTTTATCCACCTAGATGCTCTATTTTGAAGCACGATGTTTACGCCTTCCTAAAAAGAAAGATGGTGTTTATGATATCTGGTAGCTGACACATTGTTGAAATTTCTGCCTTTCACAGCCAGGATCTCGGGATGGAACCATCCAGTGCTTTATCAAGAGGGACAAGTCTAATTTAACTTACCACCTTTTCCTTTGCCTTAGCCCTGGTAAGATTCTCTTTAGATGGTTTTGTTTGCACATGTATTGTACCACACTCAATTTGACATTTCATGTTCTGTGGTTGGTTGGATGATCAACTCCAAACTTCCTGTGTATAATATGGTGAATATCTTTTGGTTATGCATTGCCATCATGGTATAAATATTGTAGTGGTCAGGGTTTTATAAATTACTAGCATCTCTTCTGCTGTGTATTTTTATTATATTCTGCTCTTGCAAGTCATTTACTTGTGCATCTTGCTTCTATTTTATGATGACTAGTGCATTCAAGGCCCTAAAGCCTAGGTAGGTGGAGAGGTCTGTTGATACCTCACTAGTTCTAACTTCTAACTTGGTTACGTCAGTCACACTGTCCTGTATCAAGACGTGTTCTTGCCATTGAGCTTAATAGCATGTGCAAGGCTGAAGCTTAGTTTAATGCTAAGTGGTTGACCATTGCCGAATGAATATTACATACAGTGCACTTATCCCACTTTATACAGCAATAAGAATTATTTACTTCTCCCTTTGTGTTGTTTCTTTTCAACGTAAACCGGCTGCCCTTACCCTACTTGCCGCAGCTACATAAAGGGTTTATGTAACAAAAACTTTATCAGCAAGGGTTGAATAGCATAACTTGACCTTGAACATCTTTCCTTGATTGCTTTAGTGCGTTTGCGTTTATTTTAGGCTGTTCTCTTGATCAATGCCATGCCCTTGCAGCTTTGCTTGTTGAAAATGGGAAATTTCTTCTTTCTGCAAAGCGAACGCGGAGAACTACATGCACAGAGTATGTGATCTCCATGGATGCTGATAATATTTCAAGATCAAGCAACAAGTACATTGGGAAATTGAGGTGGGCTTTCTTCAACTTTCTTTTGAGCTGTTCATATCTGTGCTGAAATTCATTTATAAGCAACTCTATAAAAAAAAACAATAATGTACACGACTTAAAAACTTAAAAAGATGTGTCATTCTTAATATCCAAAAAAGGAAAACGTCATTGTGCAAACAATTTTTTTATAACTTCGGTGTGAAATTGGAACTGGGAAAATGCCCTTGTTTTAAAATCATTGCGCACATTTGAGGGATCTAGTCTGAATTAAATTAATTTCTTTTCACCTGTTGCCGCATTGATAAAGAATTAATATGGGGGTCCATCAATGTGATTCAATATTGTTCCTTTGCTTTGGTTTGCAGAAAGCAACTATGTAAGAAATATGTTTTGTGTGAATAATATACATGAAAAAGAGTTTTAGATGCTCTGTTGATCTTTATAATTAGCAGTTTTTTTTTTCTTATTGAAATCGTCTTGCTATTTCTGCTTCTTTGATTGCATTATGATTTCATTGCTATACCTTAAAATTTAAATGAGATTTCATCATCAATAATGCTTAAGTTAGTGCATTCTGAGTATGGTTTTGAATAAATTGCAAGAAAAACTTGTAAGATTGTCTTCTATTTGCTAAAAAGATATGAATGTGCTCAGGAAGACTGTTCTAAGATTATCTTCTCTTGCATATTTTCATTTGACATTACTAGCGTGGGGTATATTTTGAAGCTTTAACAGTGCTTCGCTTGTAGGAATTTAATAGCGAGTATCAACTTGTTTATATTAGGGGGCAAAATCACATATTTGACAATTCTAAGTAAAAGTTCTATCCTATGTATTTGCTGTTCTCTATACACCTTCAATTCCAGCCCACTTATTTCAGGCCATTTAATTAGTATTTAGTAATGCATCAACTTCACATTTAACTGTCGCTCATTTGAATAATCTTTGCTGCTTTGCATGCCGTCCACAATTGGTGCTTCCTAAGTTCATATTTTTTCAATTTATACTTATTTGGTAGACATGTTTATTGAATTTTTAGCAGTTCGTAGCATTGAAAAACAAATCAGTTTACTGATATGTGACATATAAAAGTCCTTAATCTCCTCTCCCTGGAATTTTGATTACATCTGGTTTAGAGACTTTAGATTAACGTTCATCTGCCATTCCCCTTTTCCCATATTTTTCAGGTCTAATTTTCTAGGCACCAAATTTATTATTTATGATACCCAACCTCCCTACAACAATGCTCAGCTTTCCCCACCTGGGCGAAGCCGTCGGTTCTACTCCAAAAAGGTTTCTCCCAAGCTCCCCACTGGCAGCTACAACATCGCACAGGTGTCGTATGAGTTAAATGTGCTTGGCACACGGGGGCCACGAAGGATGCACTGCACCATTCACTCAATCCCTGCAGCATCCCTTGAGCCTGGTGGCATTGTCCCTGGCCAGCCTGAGATTCTCCAACGCTCCCTTGAGGACTCATTCCGAAGCATTTCCTTCTCAAAATCAATTGTTGATTCTAGTGAGTTTAGCAGTGCACGATTCTCTGATATAGTTGGGGTCCATTGCGAAGAAGATGGAAAGGAAAGACCATTAATTCTTCGGAACAAGGCACCAAGGTGGCATGAACAGTTGCAGTGTTGGTGCTTAAATTTCCGGGGAAGGGTGACAGTTGCCTCTGTCAAAAACTTTCAGTTAATAGCGGCTGCACCTCCTTCTGCTGGCACGCCAACGCCATCTCAACCACCACAGCCAACCTCGTCTGACCATGACAAGGTCATACTTCAGTTTGGTAAAGTTGGCAAGGATATGTTTACCATGGATTACCGGTATCCGTTGTCTGCGTTTCAGGCTTTTGCGATCTGCTTGAGCAGCTTCGACACCAAATTAGCATGTGAATAGAGGAGAGAAATTATGGCAAGAAATAGAAAGTGTAGTTGGTAATTCTTTTTTCATCTTTTCGAGCTTCTCATATGGATTGGTGGTGTTGTATGATGACACTGTTGCAGCTCATGGTAGACTGGAAGTGCAGAACTACAAATTAAAGTGCACACTGCATGAGGGGCTTGTGGGGTTTTTTATTTTTATTTTATTTTTATAATATTTATATTATTTTTCTGTTTTTTTTTCTTTCTTTCTTTTCTTCTGTTTCAAATTTTCTCTTTTGTAAGACTATTGTTTTATTATATGTTTTGGAAAGAAAAATTAATTGAGAATCAAGAGGTAAAAATTAGGGCAAAATTAGCAGGAACGTTGAGTTTTTAACATATGGTTATGAAAATGATCCGTTTTTGGAAACATCACATATCGATGACACATTGATGATATAATATGGTATATAAAAATTGATCATTTCTGTCACTAAGTATTATAGTATAGTGATATTTTTTTCGTTTGTAAATGAGAGTTTATAAGTTCGATTCTCGCTAAATGCGAGTTTGAGCTATATTATTGCTAACTCATTATGAGATTAAGCTCACCCTTTCCTCATTAGTGTAGATAATATCGTTTGTTAAAAAAAGGTCATTTCTCCAATCAAATATAAAAGTTTGAACTATATTATTGTTAGCTTATTATGAGGTTAAGCCTACTCCTTCCTCATTAGTGTAGATAATATCGTTTACCATTTCTCCAATCAAATATAAAAGATCGATCATTTCATCTAGTTGTCCTAAAAATAACCATTTAGTTCCTAAAAATAACAATAGGGTGCGAACATGTAGGACATGAATGTGTATATATCATTTCCTTTTTATAAAGGGATAAATCTAATAACTTTGACCAGAACAGTCTAGACTGATGAAGGCTATGAAATGAGAGAGAAACATTAGGGTTAAGTACATTTCACACCTTCAGGATTTGGCGTTCAATTTGAAAATGAGTCACATAATCACTTAATTGTTGACCTAACGGTCAATATAACGGCATGTGCAAATTGGTCGAATTTCAAAAGATATGGGTGTAACGTTACAAAACTGATACTTAGTGGCCCATTTTGAAACTAACCTCAAACCTTGAGGGTGTGAAATGTGCTTAACCCTGAACATTACGCATTCCAAATAGTAAAATTCTGCAAGCTATGCGAGTTGGTAGTATTTATATTTGGATAATAACAAGAAGATATCAATAATGTTTATGCTAATTACAAGTAAATCGATTATGTATTGTGGTACATTAATGCACTTATGAACAGAGGGAGGGTTGACGGTGGACTCGCCGGCGAACAGAGGAATTGGGGGTGGGCTCACCGGAAAGTGAGGGATTTGAGAGTGGGCTCAACGGAGAAGACAAGGGTGTTCTCACCGGGGAAGTGAAGGTCGGGATCGCCGGAGAAGGGGAAAGGGCTTGTCTGCAAGAAGGGAGGAAGAAGATGGGTGGTGTTTGCTTAGGAATATAGTAAAAGTGTGGTGAAATGAGTTTGGCATATGTCAAAATTGTAGTGGGTCATAATCAGAAAATTGAGCAGTCCTCAGTGAGTACCCAATATGGTCAATCCTCCAGGAAAACATAACCACAAAACAAAACCTTCGTTGTAATTTTTGAGTCACGTGAAAACATAACCACAAAACAGAAATTGCAGCTGAGTTTCTTCGCGCGGATATAATTTCTCCAAAAAAAAAAGGATTTGATGTGACTCGGGTTTTTCCTAAAACATGTTACTGAAAACACAGTCCAGTATATTACATGTCATAATACAATTGGTTAGAATTTTTTTTTTAAATTTTTAACCAATTGTATTATTAGAACATTTTTAAAGCAATCGTGAAATATTGAACACCAAATTTTCCCAATCATAATAAATACTAAAAGAAATATAAATAGCTACACTTATACCAAGCATTAATACAAGGATAGTCCAAAACTATAAAAAAAAAAAAATCTAAAATAATTATTTGGCATATGAATTTTGAGGCAGACTTTTGATGCCTCTCACCAAGCCTTCCTCTGACATCAGCTTTTAGCAAGCTGATGGATTGGAATGAAATGAGATGTCATGTTTTACTATTACACGTCCATTTGGCAATTTGAAGCATCAGTTGGAGATGGTCTTACGTTTGGTGCGTTGAGCCGTATTCTCGATGTAGTAATGTTTGACAAATGTTGGTCTATGTAAACCCTTAGTGAGGATGTCAGCAGTTTGATCTTCAATGGAGATGTACTGCACCACCAAATCCTTCTTTTGAACTTTCTCTCTGATGAAGTGAAAATCCGTATCCAATTGTTTGATATGAGTGTGAAATACAAGATTAGAACATAATGCTAGAGCTGATAGGTTGTCACAATGAAGTAGAGTTGGTTCTGAAATAAACTGATGTAAGTCTTTTAAAAGTAATTGAATCCATACTACATTTTCTACACAATGAGTAAGGGCTTTGTATTCTGCTTCCGTAGAACTTCTAGAAACTGAGGATTTTTTCTTAAATTGCCATAAGATTGGATTTAACCCATATATACCACAAAACCTGTAACAGATGGCCTTGTGTTTGGATCAGCAACCCAAATTGAATTCGAGAAAGCTGTGATAAAGTTGTTAGATGCCGTTGAATATGTCAATCCACAATGTGTAGTACCTTGAACATACCTCAGGATCATTTTTACAAAACCAAAATGTTCGTGCGTAGGTGTATTCATATATTGGCAAGCCACATTCACTGAATATGCTAAATCAGGTTTGGTGAAGGTGAGGTACTGAAGAGCACCCACCAAGCTCCTATACATAGTAGGATTAGTCAAAGGTACACCTTCAGAAGCTAAAAGTTAAGTATGTGGCTTTCAAGGAATTGAGGTAGGCTTACATGTGTCCATTCCTGCTTTACGGATCAAGTCTTTTGCATATTTCGAATGGTTGACAAAGATGTCACCATTATCTTTGTACTAAATCTGCAAGCCCAGAAAATAGGACAACTTCTCCATATCCTTGAGTTCAAACACATCACCTAATTCTTGAATTGCTGCCTGCACCTCTGTGGAGTTTGACCCTGTTAAAATTTTGTCATCTACATATAGTAGTAGTGCAATGACATCATTTCCGTCACATTTAACAAACAAGTTGTTATCAGACTGTGACATTTGAAAACCCATTACTGGAAGATAACCCGTGAATTTTGCATTCCAGGCTCTTGGAGCCTGTTTTAGTCTATAGAGTGACTTAACTAACTTGCAAACGTGATTTGGTTTTGATTGATCCACAAAGCCTTGGGGTTGTTTTATGTAAACTTTTTCCTCTAGGTCCCCATGCAAAAATGCATTTTTAATGTCAAGCTGTCTTAATTTCCATCGATGATGGCTGCAAGTGGTATAATCAATCTCACCGTGGTATGTCTCACAACAAGGCTGAATGTCTCAAAGTAATCAAAACCTAACTTTTGAGTATAATCCTGTGCTACTAAACGAGCTTTGTATCTTGCAATCGACCCATATGGATTTTTCTTCAAATTATACACTCAGTTGCTACCAATTATGGATTTGTGAGTTGGTGGATGAACTAACACCCATGTTCCTTGACTTTTTAATGCATCAAACTCCTTCTGCATTGCCTTTTGCCATTCACATTTTGTTGTTGCACTTCAAAATGTAGTTAGTTCAGCTACATCACTAATGTTTGCAATAAAAGAGAAGCCTCTAGTATAAGATTCTTCATCAATCTTGAGTGATGTCAGTTCAGGTAAAGAAGCTAAGTAGCTTGCATATTGTTTTCTTGGAATAACGCCTGTTTTGTAATCTGGTTTGCACTCTTTGAACATAATTGTTATTTTGTGATGGAACAGAAGGTATATGAGGATCAAGTGGAAGTAATACCTCTAATTGTGCATGGTCTATGACAGGTAACATTAAGGCTGTAGATGGAGGTGTTGGAGTTGTTTCGAATTCACTTCTGTCTTCAGAATTTGTAGATTGCACTAAACAGGACTTTGTACCATACTGCATTATAAAACTTGAATTCCCAATATCAATCGCTGTTGTAGAATCTGAAGAATTAACATCCACAATATCATAATGCATATTTCTTGACACTGAGTGTGATGGGAATGTAACTATTATTGGAGCTAAAAAGAATCTGCATTATTGAGTCTCAACTTGTGCTTGCATTCTAGAATTCTCAAAATTACATTTATATGGCATACGACTTTCATGATGAATTACATGTCTTGAGATGATGAATTTACTGGTTTGAACATGATAACAGATCACTCCCTTATATCCCATTGCATAGCCTAGAAAGACACACAAAGATAATCTAGGTTGGAGTTTGTTTTCATTATATGGTCTTATATAGGGATAAATAGTTGTCACAAAGATCTTTAAACCATGTAGCTGTAGATAAGAGCCAAACAACCTCTGATAAGGGGACTACATTTCTAGATTCTTGTCATTCTATTTATGAGAAACACAGAATGTGCACAAGCATAGAACCACAAGTCTTGGGGCAATGCTGCTATTGCCATCAGTGTTATAGCTGTCTCTATAAAGTGTCTATGTTTCCTCTCAGCAATTCCATTTTGCTGAGGGGTATATGGACAAGACACCATAAGTACAATCCCTTTATTCTTCAAGAATTCATCAAAGCTATGACTCATGTATTCCCCACCACCATTAATTTGCAAACACTTAATATCAAAAATGAACTGAGTATGAACAAAGCTATAGAACTTCTGAAAGACTGCAAAGACTTCTATTTTTTTATCAATGGGAATATCCATACATATCTAGTGAATTCATCAACAAAATTCACATAGTACTTGTATCCTTCTATGGATCTAGTTGGTGAAGAACCACAAAGATCTGAATGCACTATTTGAAAGGAAAAAATACACGTTTCTTTCTTATATGTAAAACCTAGACATCTTGCTAGAAATACAAAAAGAACATAGATGTTGCTTATCATCAAATGAACTAACTATATTAGATTGCTTCATCATTGCTGGGATGTCCACACCTTTTGTGAGATCCCACATCGCCCAGGGGAGTGATCCTTATATGTATATTCCCATCCCTACCTAGTGCGAGGCCTTTTGGGAGCTCACTGGCTTCGGGTTCCGTTGGAACTCCGAAGTTAAGTGAGTAGTGCGCGAGAGCACTTCCATGATGGGTGATCCACTGGGAAGTTCTCGTGTGAGTTCCCAGAAACAAAACCGTGAGGGCGTAGTCGGGGCCTAAAGCGGACAATATCGTGCTACGGTGGTGGAGCAGGCTCGGGATGTGGCGGACCCTAGGCCGGGATGTGACAATTTGGTATCAGAGCCTAACCCTGGCCGTGGTGTGCCGACGAGGACGTCGGGCCCCTAAGGGGGGTGGATTGTGAGATCCCACATCGCCCAGGGGAGTGATCCTTATATGTATATTCCCATCCCTACCTAGTGCGAGGCCTTTTGGGAGCTCACTGGCTTCGGGTTCCGTTGGAACTCCGAAGTTAAGTGAGTAGTGCGCGAGAGCACTTCCATGATGGGTGATCCACTGGGAAGTTCTCGTGTGAGTTCCCAGAAACAAAACCGTGAGGGCGTAGTCGGGGCCTAAAGCGGACAATATCGTGCTACGGTGGTGGAGCGGGCTCGGGATGTGGCGGACCCTGGGCCGGGATGTGACACCTTTGATACCAAACTGTAGATTTCACTCTCTGTCTAAGCAAAGCCACATAATATTGTGTTGGCTTAACTACTCATTTTGAAAGCAACTTCACTGAATTTTGAAACAACTCTCCATCATTGCTCCTTCCTTGGTAGATTACAACCTTAGTTACCTTGTCACGCACATAGACGTTAATCATCACAAATAAACCAGTAGTGATTATCTTTGCATAACTATTTCACAGATAACAAACTAACGGCTATGGTTGGAACATGTAAAACACTTCTCAGAATTAAAGAGTGGTGTTGCGTAAATTACATAACAAAAATTAAACTCATTAAGTCTCGAATTTTAGTGTTCGCAAGTACATGAATCGGATGATTGTATAGCATATAAGCACGGATATCGTCCCACAGAGATCAAATTGATTCTAAAGTCTTAATAACTAAATCGAAACAAATTATAGTAGAGAAGTTTTAACGGAAAATACTTGAAAAGATTTGAATTAAGCTAAAAATGAAATATGACTTGAAAATAAAATGCATGAAATTATAAAATTATAAATATAAGAAAATAAAACCTAGGGCATCCGAATTCACTGTAACCAATTCTACTTAATTCCCTTAATATGTTATGCTCAAGTAATTCTCCAATATTGATGATTGATTTTCCCTAAATTATTCGACGGCCATGGCATCTGGTTACATCAAAAGTATCCTTACATATTAACCCTCTATGGCATCTAGATGGATTTAAACAAGTAAGAACCCAATCGTTGGAAAATCACATAAACTCTAATTGTATGGCATCTAAAAATAGGTGGTTATGGTATCAATTGCAAGAAGCTAAACTCAAGTTAAGATGGCATCTACTCTAACTTGCATCAAATCAACCTAATTTAAACCTAGATGGTGATCAAGCATCTAACTAAAAATCAAGCGCATTACGAATAGCAAAAGATACTCAATAAAGATGAAAAACTTGATAATAACAATGCCACAAGGCAATTAAGTATTCATGATTAGGCTACATCGTAGCCCTAGCAAATAAAAACTCCAAAGTACTTCCTCTTTGCCCTTCCTTGCCGCAGCCCCCTATGAAAAATGTGATTTTGTTTTGTGGATTCTCCTTTACAATGGAGAACCAATCTCCATATATAAAACCAACGGCAAGCACTGAAAAGACCAAGTAGAAATGGTCAAATAAATGACCACTAATCTTAGCTCTAATGGACCTTTAAGTCCTTATTTAAGAAATAAAAAATAAACGGAAATAATAAAACTAATAATTAAGTTTTCTCCTAAAGTCCGTTGAATAGCACTCCCATGTCCATTCGATTTCCAAAACCATTGCAGTCTCATCTTCTTGTTGTAACGCATATGCCTTGGTGCAGTTAATTAGCCTCTTGCTTCACTGGAATTACTCTAGACACCCAAAAAGCTCATTTTTTACTTCTTTTTCACGTAACTCCCGTATTGAATGCCTATAAATTAAAACAATATAAATTAGTCCATTTAACCCATTCATATATACAAAATCCAAAGGAAATATATGATAAAAATATATGAAAATATGCACCCATCAAATACCCTCAAACTTAGATTTTGCTTGTCCTCGAGCAAAACAAAAGAAAATAAAACACAATAAATTTTTAGCTAAATTCCCAAATTTTAATCTTAGAGAAAACACCAACCATGAGATAACTTTCAAGAAATAAGCAACAGTAGTTCAAGACATTATCCAAGAGTTAACCAAATTTTAATCAAACCAACTTGGAGTAGTGTGTGTAGTAGCCATGTCAATGCAATTTCAAGCTTCTTAAAATCATCATATGCAAACAAGTGAACTTCTCACAAGGCATACACTCATTCACTCATATTTGTGGGTTAATGTGTTTCACTCAGATGATCTCATTGTACATCTCGCCATATGCTTGCTTGTCCACCTGACTCGGTATCAATATCAAGTAACTTCTTAGATCAAAAAAACTTTATTACGGTTGTAATGAGGTTGAAGGTTTATTGGCTAAACAATGAAGGGTATGGAAAACACAAAATCTAAGAAAATTGTATAACATTTCTTCACACTAGAGAGATTCAACTATACTTTCACAACACTTGAAGCACTTTGAACATAAGCACATAATTTTACAATAAAACTTTTCAAAACTGCCCTTTTTTTTTGTATTTTTCCTCTTTTATTTTCACCGCATAACAACTTTTTTTTTTCCTGCAACTTTTGTTTTTGTTTTTTTTCTTTCACTTCACTATTTTTGCTTCATTAACCAATAACCACGAACAATGTTGAACTCTCTTTCTTTATAAAATTACTCTACAACTCCTTAGAAGGGTAGGATAAATTTTATAAGGCTAGGTAAGGAATATTTAGGTTTAAGAACAAAAAGGCTTATATAACGGCTCAAAACGGCTAACTAGGGACAAAAAAATCATAAGGGTTGGCTAGAAAGGCTAAAACGAAAGAAAAAAAAATAGCCTATGTCATTTCCAAGATTTTACTTACGTGAATTGATGAATACAATGAGAGGTATAAAGCAAGTTCTAGAGATACATGTAAAAAATGAGATCATGCACACAAGAATAAATGTGATTGATGCATAGTGGTTCAATCTATTTTTGGCTCAAAAGCTCACAAGGATCACATAAGCTCACTAGATTCACATATGAAACTTTAAATCATGCTCTAGTTTCACATCAACAAGGCTATGTGCATTTGTTTTTCCAAGTTATGATCATAAAAAAATATAGTTTAAACAAAGATAATGTAAAGAACTAATGCCAAGCTTAAATTTCTTGAAAGTTACGAGAAAATAAAGACCAAATCTTATCAGTGAATTGGAAAGTAGCCAAAAAGAACAACACTAAAAAAAAAAAAATGTTTTTATATTTTTTTATGTATTTATTTATTTATTTTTCTACAACTAAACTGAAGAGACTATAAAAATGAAGAGAAGAGTAAAGAAAATAGACAACAAAGGTACATAAAGAAAAATTAATCAATAAAGCTCTTGGACAGAGAAACTTCCCGGGTTTAAAGGAGACGGGCAAGCGAAGATGTAGAAGACAATCCACCCCCAAACTTGAATTTTGTATTGACAACAAGGTAAAGTAACTCCATTTTTCTGCAAAAACAATAAAACAATGGGTAAGCTAACAAAAGTTAGGAGAATAATTTTTTTATTGAAAAAAACTAAAAATAAACACTAAAGCTAAACCAACTAAAAAAAATGTAACAATCCAATTAAGTAAGGAATAGAATCATTTCGATCCCCGGCAACAGCACCATAAACTTGTTACGTAAATTACATAACAAAAATTAAACTCATTAAGTCTTGAAATTTAGTGCTCGCAAGTATACGAATCGGATGATTGTATAGCATATAAGCACAGATATCATCCCACATAGATTAAATTGATTCTAAAATCTTAATAACTAAATCGAAACAAATTATAGCGGAGAAGCTTTAACGGAAAATACTTGAAAAGATTTGAATTAAGCTAAAAATGAAATATGACTTGAAAATAAAATGCATGAAATTATAAAATTATAAATATAAGAAAATAAAACCTAGGGCATCCAAGTTCACCGCAACCAATTCTACTTAATTCCCTTATATGCTCAAGTAGTTCCCCAATATTGATGATCGATTTTCCCTAAATTATTCGACGACCAGGGCATCTGGTTACATCAAAAGTATCCTTACATGTTAACCCTCTATAGTATCTAGATGGATTTAAACAAGTAAGAACCCATTAGGCTTTATGGAAATCGTTGGAAAATCACACAAACCCTAATTGTATGGCATCTACAAATAGGTGGTTATGGTATCAATTGCAAGAAGCTAAACCCAAGTTAAGTATGGCATCTACTCTAACTTGCATCAAATCAACCTAATTTAAACCTAGATGGTGATCAAGCATCTAAATAAAAATCAAGCGCATTACGAATAGCAAAAGATATAAAGATGAAAAACTTGATAATAACAATGCCACAAGACAATTAAGTATTCATGATTAGGCTACATCGTAGCCCTAGCAAATAAGAACTCCAAAGTACTTCCTCTTTACCCTTCCTTGCCGCAACCCCCTATGAAAAATGTGATTTTGTTTTGTGGATTCTCCTTTACAATGGAGAACCAATCTCCATATATAAAACCAATGGCAAGCATTGAAAAGACCAAGTAGAAATGGTCAAATAAATGACCACTAATCTTAGCTCTAATGGACTTTTAAGTCCTTATTAAATAAATAAAAAATAAACGGAAATAATAAAACTAATAATTAAGTTTTCTCCTAAAAGTCCATTGAATAGCACTCCCATGTCCATTTGATTTCCAAAACCATTGCAGTCTCGTCTTCTTGTTGTAACGCATATGCCATGATGCAGTTAATTAGCCTCTTGCTCCACTGGAATTACTCTAGACACCCAAAAAACTCATTTTTCACGTAACTCCTGTATTGAATGCCTATAAATTAGTGCATTTAACCCATTCATATATACAAATCCAAAGGAAATATATGATAAAAATATATGTCTATTCATCTCTGGTGCCAAGAAGAGAATGCTTTTGGAATTGTGTATTATATGTCTATTCATCTCTCAAGGAGGAATTCATAAGATGATACAATCATATCAACAAGGAAAGAGCTAATTTACATGAAGTCATGCTATAAATTAAGAATCCCGAGATTATAGGAATCCTTGATTAATTACTTTTTCACTCAATTAGGATTTCCTCCCGCAACCTTAGATCCTGACGCACTAAAAAATCTCTCGTGACCAACACTAAATGCTAGAATATCATCCTCCCCTAAAAATAAGGGTAATGCTAGGAGACCAAATTTGTAAACCAAATGATGTGGATGATGATGATTGGATTATTACTTAAGTTTTGATTACTGCGCTTATTTCCTATTAGTGATGAACCATTTGGTTTGCAAATTTAGTTTAAAAATTTGGTCTTCCTACTAAAAAAAGCAAGAACTAAAAGAAAAGAAACGAAGCAAGCGAAGATTTTTGTCACCTTTTTTTCAACTTCTCAAGGAAGCAAAGCAAAGCTAGTTATGTTTTTTTCTCACTTTTCTTCACTTCTATAATCTTCTTTTTGGGTTTGAATCATAATTACTTATCTTCTTTCTCTGCGATACCAGCCTTCAAAACCGAAACCATGAGGATCAATGCTAACACACTTTACCATAAGGCTGGGAAGAAGACAGCTGGTAACTTTGAATCTTTTCAAAACTCTCATTTTTCAGCTTTTGACATTATATAGTTTGAAAGCATCTAATTCTTTGATGAAAATTGCATATGTAATAATCGTAGAAAACTTTGCAGTTGTTCTTTAACTTTGTTTCTTGATTAAGCAACGTACCTATGTGCAGCTTACCATCTAGCTAGCCTGATGGTGAAGATTGTACAGAAAAAAGGCCAGAATATGGACTATCAACGAAGCAAAAGAGTAACATGCAGTATTATCACTTTGTAAATTGTAAGAGAGAGAGAGAGAGAGAGAGAGAGAGAGAGAGAGAGAGAGAGAGAGAGAGAGATGGAGAGGTTGAAGAAACAAAGAGAAGATGAGAAAATAGAAAGAGAGGGAGAGGCACTGAGTCGAACAAAAAGGCCATATCAATGGGCCATGTACGACAACTGGGAACTCCTAAAAAAATACTACAAGGGAAACTGGGAAGAGGTATTCAGTCCATTGACAACGAACGACGACACTGTACTTCACGTCGTAGCCTTTGCCGGGCGGAACGATGTGCTCGAATTCTTGATTTCACTTGTGACAACTGCGACCAACGACGACCCTCGGAAGTTACGGAATGCCTTGGTGCTGGAGAATAACCACGGGAACTCCATCCTCCACGAGGTGGCGGCGTCGGGAAACCTGAAAGCGGCAATGCTGTTGGTAAGCCACAATGACTGCACTAGGAGAAAGCTAATTGCTAGACGGGAATCTGACCAAGACAATGAGTATGAGCCGGACGTTGATGCTAGATCTAGACGTATTGTGGAGATTGAGAATAAGTTAGGAGAAACGCCGTTCTACAGAGCAGCTTCTTACGGTCATACAAAGTTGGTTGACTTTTTCAACAAACAAGATGTGAATATAGAGCACCACTTAACCAGATACGTCGATCGCATGTCATTAACCAACATTTTGGTCTCTCTCTCAACATTCAAAATAGCATTATTCATCGAAGTTAGACAATAATTAATATATATAGTTGGGCTTGTTTATATTGGTGGGGCTCCTCCAAGGCGTATCTTATTTAGAGTTTGCGCAAGTGTGTCATTTTTGTGTACTTTTGAAAAAATGACCCTCTTCTCTTTAAATTTTCAAAGAATGTAATTTAATTCGTAATAAGGCATTCCACAGTAGTTTAAGTGAGCGTGATACCTAAATATAGGAATCAGGCAACCTGAGTTTGATACCTATAACACTACGGCCACACTATTGTGAGTTCAATATATTAGTTTCACACTCAAATTTTTCCGTCCATTGTAAAGTATGATTTCTATATGAATCCAATATAGTGGTATCACTCACTTTTTCCGGCCCACTGTGGAAGGCTTAAGAGATAAAACTGTAAAATCCAAAATGAAATTACCTCACACACAGGAGGTAGTTTATGACATATCTATTTTTATTTTTATTTTTATTTAAAAAACATGTAAATACAATTTTTTAATAAAAGAATAAAATATTAAATAACCAATTGACACACGGGTAGATATGTGGCAAGAGGCTACATAATATTTACTTTCGTAAAAATCATCTAAATTGCCATAATAAGGCATTTAGTTGTTTGATTAACATTCTTTCTTCTTTTCTGTTTCCACTTTTCACATATAATGCAGAAACTGCTGTTTGGTTACTGAAAAAGTACCCATGTCTTGCAAAAAGAAGGGAAGACGATGGTTTCACAAGCCTTCAATTGCTAGCCCAGATGCCATCTGCCTTCCAAGTTTACTATCGCAAAAGCTTATGGAAGATGCTTATTCATAAATGTACGGGTCTATACTATTATTTAAGAGAAGAGGAATTGTATACCACATCGAAATAAACTCCCAATTATGTCCCCCCGCTTACATTAAATACAATAATGTGTATAGTAAATAACAATAATTAAAAAAAAATAAAAACTCCATTTCTCTCTAATCTCTTTTTATGTTCTCCGTAGCTTCATTCCACATGCATATATAACATAGGACTTTAATCTAGCAGCTAGTGTGTAATACTATGTACATGATATTCGGATTAAACAATTTCACAACACTTTAACTATACTAATTACCTGTACTCTAGTAAAAACAGTTGTTTTACTCCTAATGGAGTGCAAGATAGAATTTAGGATGAGATCATATTTCTGCTTCCCTTTCTATCTTAATTACATATATTATTCAGGCCTCTCTGAAGATGATAATGTTGATGGGGACGGTGATATAGAGAGCAGATGGATTACACAGCTTCCCACAGCTTGCTTGTCGAAGACGCTCACAAGTAAATAAATCTCAAACCTCAAATATAATAAATCGAACGTAATATATTATTGTCTTTTGTTGTTTTGCTCCTATGAATTGTACGCTTTGTTCAATTCTTAATTATATAGACTAAATGATGAACATGTAAGAATAAATTTGACCTTTACAAATCAAAGAAGATGAAGTTATAGTCAACTTTAATAGTAAGTTTCTTCTCTCTGCTAGATACACACTACTCAATCAAACAATGTCTTTGGTCCAATATAATGATAGTATTTTCTATGAGAGCAGTGACTACTATTTATATTGACAAACAATATACCCCAGCAATTCTCCTATTAGAATCTTTGTACGAAACCAAGATTGCCTCCCATTTTTAATACAAGTGAGTAATTTAGGATCAATTCCTAGTTTTAATCCTTTATTAACTAGGACAGTCAATTCCAATAAGTCTTTTCTAAACTAATTTAAACTAAAACGACTGACCAGTATACGCCTACACTTATGCTCATACTCTAACAAAACATGTTCACTTGTGTTCATGCCTCTCCGATCATACTCCCTATTTTGATTAAAAAGACTATGAAACAATAGAAAATACTTTTAATTTCAAATACTACTAACATAGTAGTAATTAATGCTACAGTCATTAGGAGCTTCTTTTTCCCTTCCCAGATTTAAAAGCCACCAAAGGATTGAATATGAATTTTTTTTAACTGTCGCTAAATTTTAGCAAGGAACTCATTGGAGAAGCTCTAGTTAGAAAGCGTTACTAGCCCTTTAATAATCATTTATTTTTTGAGATTTTAGTTTTCATTGTATTAGAAATAGATGAGACCTACACAGAAATGTGGGAAATAGAATAGTGAAGGAAGGATGGGAAGAGATGTAGAAAATGGATAAGGAAAGACACAAAAAAATGAAAACTAAAGACCAAAAATTATTAGGGTACCATCTCATGTGGCAAGTGATGCATGTAATGAGAGAAATTCATTAATTAACATGAAATGTACACATCACTTGTCACATTGAATGATACACAAATATGGTACAAAAATGAGATCTCCTTTCCAAAATTATTTTAAGTTCTTTTCACTTAAGCCTTTTTTTTGGTAAACCACTTAAGCCTTAAAGTATGGAACATGATAGGGTACCGGTACAACCTTAACCATAAAAATCCAGTAAAGAGAAAGAAAAGAAAAACACTATGCATGCATGATGGTGAAAAAAAAGTCAACTATATTGTTAATTTTAATCCTATATATGCATGATCAATCATACACAGGATGGCCTCGAGTGTTTTCGATCGTGAAGCAAATAAAAAATAAAAAATCACTATCGGAGCTCACTCATCTGCTCGTAGAGAAAGACTATTCGTGGGTAGAAAGTAAGAAAACAGAAAAAGACAAGACAATTTCCTTGGTGTCCTCACAGAAAGATAGTGCTGGTATTGGTGGTGATGGAAGAAAAACAAAAAAATCCACTATTTATAACTACACCCCACTGCTTATAGCAACTAGCACCGGAATATTACTTCTTGTGAAAAAGATGTTTGAGGTACATCCTCAGGCGGTTGAGGAGCGCGATATCGGCAATTAACAAAACATTTTGCATATGTCGATTCAGCATAGTTAGTTGCAGATATACAGGCTTGTGAAGAGAAGCAGAATGATAACGTCGAGGTTAACTTGGAGGATTGACAGTGATGGAAATACCTTATTGCATCAAACTGCAGATATGACATATTACTCTCCAGAAACTCAACGTGTAAGTGGTCCTGCATTGCAATTGCAAGAAGAATTACGTTGGATGGTGGTGAGTGACTCTGGCCTTAGTTATATTATCTTTCACTTTTTTTAATACAAGTGATATTTTTACATTAAGTTCATTTATTTATAAACTACGGAATTAAAAATTCGAACTTGGAGAGAGAGGTGGGAGGATACTGCTCTGATTAAATATTCTCTCATTTTAAATTAACTATTATTCATCTAGGCTTACATAGGTTAATTTGAATTATCAAAATTATGGGAAATTACATAATTGTGTTGCAAATAATTAATTGAATATATTGTACCGTTAATATGAGCAATCTAAAACCTAATGAGTCTTCGCATCAAAAATTAAAATTAGAAAAAAAAACATAATGAGCCTTTTTTCATTCATATTGGGAACAAAAATAAACTAAGAATTGAAATGGGTAATTCATATATTAATAGTTTTTCCATTTTGTTGGTAGCGCGTGGGAAAGATAATTCCACCTCATTATATCATGCACCGCAACAATGAGGGTGTGACAGCGGAGGAGCTCTTCAAAAGCGAGCATGAAAAGCTTTTCCTTTCGGCACAAACATGGATAAAAGACACTGCTCAGTCATGCTCGGCCGTGGCAGCTCTAGTGGCCACTGTGGTGTTTGCAGCCGCCTACACTGCTGCCGGGGGTTACAATTCAGGCGGTGCTCATGTTCTCCGACACTCTCCTTTCTTCATTACCTTTATCGTCACAGACCTTTGTCTCGCTCATCAGCTCATTGTCTTCTCTCGTCACGTTTCTCTCGATCTTGACATCTCCGTTTGAGTACAAAAACTTCCATCAATCTCTTCCGCTCAGGTTGCATTTAGGATTTGCCTTTCTTTTCTTCTCGTTAGTGACGAACATGCTCGCGTTCACTGCCAAGTTGTGCTCTTGATTCATCTCAATGAGGAATGGACAAGGTCTCTCCTTTATGTTGCTGCCTTTCTTCCTGTGTCTGTATTTGGGCTCATACAGCTTCTTTTGTATGCAGGATTTTCTCATGCTTTGATATTTCTATTTAAGAAAGTTAAGAAGTTTGTAGTTTCGTTTTTCCCTGTAAAGGAAATCCTCAATCAGTAAGGGTATTGTTGAATGTATTGATTTGTGTGTTGTAAGTCCAAACCAAAATAAATACCAATAATTACGAATTGGTGAGATAGTGGACGATTGACTTCACAACTTTTATTTTTTTATTTTTTATAGCTAGCATGTTTTTTACCATTTACATATGTAGCAAATATCTTTGATTTGGAAGCTATTATTTATTTATTTATTGAAGTACCTTCAACAACTAGAATTGTAAACTCTGTTCAATAATCAGAGTGTGTTTTGTGGAGATAAAAATAATCCCCAAAATTCGTAAGGCGACATATGGACTTTTATTCAAGAAATACAAGATTGTCCTTATTAAATGGGCAGGGGCTCTCAAGCATCACCACGCACTACTCAGCATTTCTAGATGTTTAAGCAACTGGCTACTACCGCTCGCAGCTTCTCTACTCATGGAGTGAAAATGTCAAAGGTATTAAAGACAGGGATTAATTACTAAATCCTATTTTTAATACAATCCTGAATGAAGACCAACACTTCAAGTAAGAATCCCTATCACCATCAATCAGGGATATTCACCTCATCATTCCACTGTATCATCTCTTAATTAATATCTTTGAAATATTATTTCCTTGTGCATCCTATGGATGACATAACTTGGCTAGTAGGAAGCCGCCATGTGTAGGACAAAACCCTACACCCATGGCCGGTCATCTCCCACTATTTATATCATCATCTCAATCAAATTCTGGTAAGCTTTTCGTTATACAGAAAATCCTAAACGTGGGCATCGGAGATCCATTGGCCAAACTCCCTCCCCAAACTCCTTGTGGGCGCGTGAGGCTTTTGATCAAAGATGTTGACTGTTTTGTAGGTACTTTTTTGTCAAGATTGAAGACGGCAAAAATTCACCCCAAATTGATGATTTTATTGAGAGTTTGATTCAAATGCTCAAATAAGACCCTCGCATTCGACGTTTTGAACTTTTTGTTTATAAGTAAATTTTTCCACACATTCCTATTCTTAGAAAACTTTTGTAAGTTCATGAAATAGCCGTGGGGAAGAAAAACGATAATGAAAAATTATGAAACGAAGACGAACGAAACATTCTATGTTCAAGAATATGGACCGGACAACGGAGCACCATCGCGGTCACAGCAGCGGCATTAGCCACTGTAGTGGCCCATGGGACAGCTACTGGCGGTTACCGTCACCCATTACCACTGACGTGGCCCAATCAACAATCGCTGCAACATTTTATCTTAATTACATATATTCAAGCCTCTCTCAAGATGATAGTGTTGATGGGGCCGCACCAAATCAAAACGGTGATATAGAGAGCAGATGGATTCCACAGCTTCCCACAGCTTGCTTGTCGAAGAAGCTCACAAGTAAATAAACTCAAACCTCGAATATATAAATCCACGTATTTATTATTATCTTTTGTTGTTTTGCTACTGTGAACTTAATGATTTGTTCAATTCTTAATTATATAGACTAAATGATCAACATGTAAGAATAAATCTGACCTTTACAAATCAAAGAAGATGAAGTTATAATTGACTTCACACTAGTAGGAAAAAACACTTTGCGCGACGTAGGTACCTTCGTCGCGCAAAGTCAAAAAAGGTCGCGCAAAAGATAGCGCAACAAACCTCCGTCGCGCATTCTTCGTCACGCAAAGTCCGTGACAGTAGGGTTTGCGCGACGCTAAAGGTACCTGAGTCGTGCAAAGTGGGTTTGCGCGACGCAGGCTACGTCTTTTTTTTTTATTTATTTATTTTTTTTTGCCAAAGACTTTTTTTATTTAATTTTTAATAAACATTGTAATTAAATTATAAACAATAATTAATAAACCAAGAAAAAGGTTTTAATTATAAAATATATGAAAATGTACTAATGCAAGATGTCCTAACAAAAAAGAAAAAAGTACAAGTCTTCTAGGTTCAATACATCATGCTACTGGGAATCAGCTGGGTGCTGGGAAGTCGAAGGTGGAGCAAGATCAGGTTCTTCCATCGAGACTTGGAGGCCGGACCTCAGTAAGGACTCTACAAGCCTACGCATCCTCTCGTCCTGGGCCCTAATGTGCTCGCTACAGGTTACAAGCTGGCCTTTTAGGGTTGTCACTTCCTCCTTCAGGGCAGTGACCTCTGCTGTGGATGATTTGGAAGAGGAGGCACCCGTCTCACGAACCCCCGCCTTCCCCATACACCGAACAGCCTTGCCATGACGACGACCCAACTTCTGATTCAGGACCTCATTCACGATCTGAACATCTACATCCTCAGGTACAATGACGTCTTCGATCGGGGTCTCCGGGGGAAGCTGCGATGTTGCTTCTTGAAGAACAGTAGAGCTCTTTTCCATCATATCACCCTGTAATAATAAAGAAAAAACATATAATGTTTAATAACAAAATATAAATAATATTTGAAGGATTCATAATAATAAGAATTACATATACTTACATGAAGCTGCTGAGCGAGCTCAGCGCCGGGTCGAACGTAAACGTCCCTGAATAAAAAAAAACATTAAGAAAATTTTATTAATCAATAATAATAAATAAATTGTATAAAATTTCAAAGTTAATATACTTTTACCTGACATCGTGACTCAAGCCTATACGAAAAAGGCATCGAACCAGAATGGTGGAGAAGTGTCTTTGCCTCCCGAGCTTTCTGGCCAGCAATAGATTTCTTCTGTTAAACACACAATGTACATGTTAGTGAAACTATTTGAAATAAATTAACAAAATAAGCTTAAAAAATAACCAAAACAATAATAAAATATTATTAAAATATTATGTACATACAACAAACTTTGGGTCCGTGAAATGTTTGCAGAGCCACTGCCAATCCTCTGGCTGGTCCTTCAACTCGTCCGGAACATGTAGGCTAGCAATCTCCGGATCATCCCATCGCTTAAAATACGTGTGAAAATAGTTCTTCCAATGTTTGTACCGGGTTGCTAACGTCTCCTCTATTTAGGCCATGGCCTCGGGGGATATGTTTGTAAGATCAAAGAAGACCTACGAATATGAAAAATAATAAAATAATAGTAAGAAAAATATTTGTAAACAAAATTTAAAAAAAAATGATAAAGGGTAAAAGTTAATATACTAACCGACAATGCTTCTCGCACCAGTTTCTTCTTATCCTCCGGAATTAATGCCCAGGAGTCCCACTGAAAATGACAATGGTCTCGAATAATAGTACCACAACTAGTAGCGATGCCGCTATGCTGCTTTGAGGTAGGCGCTCCACGATGTCGCGGGTCATATGCAATCTTGATCGTGGAATTGGTCTGACGTATAATTTCCTGTTGCTTTAGCATTCGACTAGGCCCCCTTGTGTTTTTTTTAGCTGGCAACACATTTCACAATCTAGTAAATTTTCACCGTCATAACTACAATAGTTTTATAATGGAAAAAAATACAATGTAGTGAGAATTTGAAAGAAAAAAAACCCACCTGGACGGGAAGCCTCACCCTCGACTCTGGATGCCGAGGAAGTGTTATCAGAAGGCTCCGGCTCGCGGCAACGCCGGTGAGGCCGCCGTGCACTGAGCGGCTCAATCGACACTGATGACATCGATGAGACGGGCACCTGGGACGCCGTATCAGCCGGCTCAGCAAGGGGTGTTGGCTCCCCAATCATTGGAGCACTCACGGCTGGAGCAGTATGTGCTGATAATGTGGGAGGTGCATTCGTCACACTTCGACGACGAGTGATCAAGTGCGACATCTATACATTTTTTGAACCATAAAAATATAACATTAGAAACTAAATATAACATTGCTTTCGAGCGGATAAAAATAATGGCAAGAATATAAAGAGACAATAACAAGTGGATAGCCAACGGGCCCAAAACCTCAAGTCAATGATGCATTTGCCCACAGTAAATTAAACACTATAATGAAAAAGTATTGAAGAAGCAGCAAATGGCCCATACGAAATTTAACAAAGGGAACATACTAAGCTACCACGAAATCAGAGCGGATAACTGACCGTAGCACTGGAGATGTGGCCGTCGATGAATACCATCGCTATAAGGTACAAGAACATATATGCTTTCTTCTAAATATTGTGCCATATATTCTGATTGGATTTTCTAATTAAATAATTAATTTTTTTGTTACAGGAAGATGTTCAGATTATGAAAGACATTGGCCTTGATGCTTACAGATTCTCAATCTCATGGTCTAGATTGTTGCCAGGTAATTAGACCATTAATATAATTATTTTTTTGCAATCAGGAAATTAGGAGATTACTTACTTTTTATAATTGTAATTGTTGTCTAACTCTTTCTATGAACAATTCATTTGTATTGTTTAATTTGTATTCGATCAGATGGAAAGCTAAGTGGGGGTGTGAACTACGAAGGAATCAAATATTACAAGAACCTCATCAATGAGCTTTTAGCCAATGGTAATGCAGTGCGTCTCCTATGAAAAAACTAATTAGTGCATGTATTTAGTTTTGCTATATATTATTAATTGTTAAAAACTGCAGGTCTAAAGCCCTTTGTCACAATCTTTCATTGGGATTTTCCTCAAGGTTTGGAGGATGACTACGGTGGTTTCTTAAGTCCTAAAGTTGTGTAAGTGAAAATGGTCTAAGAATTTTCCAGTGTGCAGGATTAAGTTCTATGTTTTGATTTCATTTTTTCTGATTTGCTTGTATAATATACTACATGGATGATTTTCAGGACTAAGCTGAGCTTTGCAGCAGCCGTAAAGTTATATAGAGAAAAATATCAGGTCTTGTACTTACAATTTTTGAGTTACCACCACTAATTATAGTTGAGTTTAATTTTTGTGTGGTTATATTCAAATAACAATCAAATGTTGAACATGCATGCATAATGCACAGAAATCACAAAAGGGAGTGATAGGGATAACGTTGAACTCAGATTGGTATGTTCCAATGACTGAAGAAAGGAACGACAAAGACGCAGCTAAAAGAGCTTTGGATTTTTCATATGGATGGTATGTGTGTGTGTGTATTACATGCAGGATATTAGATGGATATCGCAGATTAAGGAATCATTACTAATTTGATTAAACTAATCTCATATATATGTTCAAGTTAAAAGTAATATTTGAAATCTTCGATTTGATATTTAGGTTTATGGATCCGTTGGTGAAGGGTCACTATCCACACAGCATGCAAGCTCTTGTTGGAAATCGATTGCCGAAGTTCACTAAAGAGCAAATTGCGATGCTAAAAGGTTCTTATGATTTTATTGGACTAAATTACTACTCAGGAACTTATGCAGCTAATGTTCCTCATCAAAATGCAAAACCAAACTACAAGACAGACGCTCTCGTTAATCAATCAGGTGAGCAGAAATAACTAACAAGTTTTCTTCTTAATTTGCTCCATATATACTTACAAGGTTTTGGAACTGACTTATTCAATGTTACCAACAGAAACAAAAACAGAACTGACTTATTCAATGTTACCAACAGAAACAAAAACAACAAGACATAGTTCAGATAAGCGATTACCTCTAGATGGTAGCGGGAGGAGAAATGGGTTCAGATAAGCAACAAGACTTATTTCTTATCCATTGGGCATGCTCAATGATCTGCATTAACAGAGTAAACTTTACAATTACAATTTAGGTGAAAAGCCTGGCAATTTATGCATGCAATCCACTTTTCAATTGTGTTGGTTACTGAAGTCTCCTAAACATGTTTGAATCATATCAAAAGCAGATGATTATATTTCTACATTTTATATCCAACAAAAAGCACTCCTCAAGGATAAGATTCCTTCACACCTCAGTTATAAGAAGACAGAAAGAGAGAGTTCAGTGAGAAGAGAGAAAGAAAGAGGTTGATTTGGGTTCGAAAGAAGGGGAAAGAAGTTGATTTGCGTCGGAAAGGAAAATTAACCCCTAAATAACACAAACCCATCGAAAATCAGAAACCCTTACCTTGAATTTAGGACTTGATTCGCGTCGGCTTCGAGATTCCCGTGGTGGCCTGTCGTTTGGGTTCAAGATTTTTGAAGAGGAAAGACAGGATTTGGGGTCTGCGGGGAAAGAAAGAGGGAAAGGAGGGTTCAAGATTGGGTTCGAAAGAAGGGGAAAGAAGGGGAGATTTGGGTTCGAAGAAGGGTCTACGGGGAAAGAAGGGGAAAGAATGAGAGATTTGGGTTCGAAGAAGGTTCAAATTGGGTTCAAGATTGGTTTCAGATTGAAAGTTGGAAGAGGGAGGGTTCCAGATTGGGATTTCAGAAATAGAGGGAGAATTGAAAAACAAGCGCCTTTTTTTCACTATTGGCAAAATTTCGTCACAACTCGCGTGACCTACATATATAAGTTGACGTCGCGCAAAGTAGTTTTGCGCGACGACCACATTAAGACGTCGCGCAAAGTGTTCTTTTTTTAAAAAAAAAAATTATTATAAAACATTTTTCTCCTTTCAGATTCAAATTTTTTTATACATAAGCCCCACAATAATATATATTTCTAACAAAAATCGACAATAATTTTTTTTACATATATATCATTCAATTTCTTAAGTATAAGTACAAAATAAATAAATTAAAATCTACTTAGTATATATATATATATATACCACTAATGTTTTGATGGGATACGCATTGTGTGAAAGTAGTTTCAACGATCCAACCGTCAAATTTGTTTGTGTATGCTTCGAGATCGCATACGCCAAAAATTGCAAAAAACAAACATTCAGAGATCAAGTAACGGGACCAACTTTTTCGACGGCTATAAACGAAAAATCACCACTTTAACGGTTATTTTAACTCCGATTTTGATGATTTTTTACAGATAAACTCTTTAACTCTGTATGAATACAATGAACCAATTCGATCGTAAATTTAACACATTTACATAAGTGGATACCACAAAATCTTATGTTATACTTAATGAAAGTATAAATAAACTCCAAGTGTTGGTGAATCTAATGTTTTGATGGGATACGCATTGTACGAAAGTAGTTTCAACGATCCAACCGTCAAATTTGTTTGTGTATGCTTCAAGATCGCATACGCCAAAAATCACAAAAAACAAACATTCAGAGATCAAGTAACGGGACCAACTTTTTCGACGGCTATAAACGAAAAATCACCAATTTAACGGTTATTTTAACTCCGATTTTGATGATTTTTTACAGATACACTCTTTAACCCTGTATGAATACAATGAACCAATTCGATCGTAAATTTAACACATTTACATAAGTGGATACCACAAAATCTTATGTTATACTTAATGAAAGTATAAATAAATTCCAAGTGTTGGTAAATCTAATGTTTTGATGGGATACGCATTGTACGAAAGTAGTTTCAACGATCCAACCGTCAAATTTGTTTGTGTATGCTTCGAGATCGCATACGCCAAAAATCGCAAAAAACAAACATTCAGAGATAAAGTAACGGGACCAACTTTTTCGACGACTATAAACGAAAAATCACCAATTTAACGGTTATTTTAACTCCGATTTTGATGATTTTTTACAGATACACTCTTTAACCCTGTATGAATACAATGAACCAATTCGATCGTAAATTTAACACATTTACATAAGTGGATACCACAAATGAAAAAGGTAATGCAAGAACCCCAAAAGAAAACCAAAATAAGAGAAGGAAAAAAAAAACAAAAAAACTACTTTGCGCGACGCATGTTCTTTTACGTCGCGCAAAACAGCTTTGCGTGACGCAGGTTCTCTTACGTCGCGCAAAACAGCTTTGCGCGACCTAGGAGCACCTGCGTCGCGCAAAGTAGTTTTTTTATTTTTTTATTTTTAATCTTATGGTTTAGGAAATAAATAAATGTAAAGCTTCAATGAATAACAAGCATTCTCCCATCAAATTTAACTGATTATATACCGTTATACAATAAACATTCAAAACAAATGATTGAAACTTTATATATATAAGCCATCTTCAGTATTCAATTCACGTTTCTAAAGAAGAAAAAAATATTGAATTCTCAACAACTAATTTTTTTTACATATATATCATTCAATTTCTTAAGTGTTATAATTTTTTTTACATATATATCATTCAATTTTTTAACCCTGTTTGTATATGCTTCGAGATCGCATACGCAAAAATTCACAAAAAATAAACAAGTACATGGTATGATTTCCGGATGGTAATACAAAAACTGATTTCAACATATTCCTTTACAAGTTTATATTAATCCTCATCCGAACTACAATAATAACTCTCGCTATCCTCACTACTATCATTTCTGGATTCCCATTCGTCTTCATCTTCATTTGCCCCTTCCGGTGCGTTGTATTGAGGCAGATCACCAAGGTCAATTGATATTTCAAATTCAGGAACTCCAGGTACATCAAACGGTTCTTGGACAATATTAGCATCCCAAAGTGTTTCTTCACCAATTTCTATCGAAGATGATAACTGTTGGTCAGCAACGTTGTCGTCGTCATCATCATGATCTTCTGGAATATCATATAGCCCTCTTCGATCAATCTTCTAACTTTCCAACCATTGCCGGCTTTAGGGTCGTCTAGATAGAATATTTGTTTCGCCATAGTTGCCAAAATGTATGGGTCTTCATCGTACCAATGTCTCGTAGTGTTTACTGATAGTAAACCATGGTCTCGCTTAACACTCGTTCGGTTATGTGGGTTTGTATCAAACCAAAGACACTTAAACAGTATCACTTGACACCTGTCTTTGTAAAGCAATTGTACTACACTAGTTAGTTTTCCATAAAAATCAATGTCTTCACTGTCGCCCGCACCCGAGACATGGACACCACTATTTTGAGTAGACAACTTGTCATCACGCGTTGCCCCCAAGAACTTGATCCCATTGACGTGACAACCTGAGAACAATTCAACGTGAAGCGGTCCTCTCGCCAAGTTATATAATTCTTCATCGTAATAGGGTGAATTCAATTCCTTCAATTTGTTCATCTAATATGACATATACAAAAAGTTAACCTGTTAGTGTAACCAATTTTAAAGACGGGCTTGAACAAGTTGGAAAATATGCTCAATTTAAACCACATACAACTTACATGTGCGTGAAACCACGAAGGAAACAAGTCACGATGCTTCTTGGCATACACTTGTGAAGGATGTTCCCGCTTCATCAACTGTTCATGCTCTTCAAGGTATGGCAAAGCCTCGTCACAATTGTTGAGTATGAACCAATGCGCTACCTCTATGTCTTTTTTGGTAAACGATTCGCCTTTTACAGCAACACCGAATGGTCGCGCAATTTGGACAAAAACTGACAGTTTCTCTTTTCAGACACCACCGTCATTATTGCGTTGAGGCCGATTGAAAGTTGTCTCAACATCTTGAAGATACATTGCATAAAAAGTAAGTGACTCATATGCGACCCATGCCTCCACAAGTGATCCTTCGGGCTTTGCCCTGTTTCGGACACACTTTTTCAACTCACCAAGATATCTGCACAAATAAAAGGTATGCTACAAATTATTCAAAGCGTTTGTTGTATGTATGTATGTGTGTGTATATATATATATATATATATATATATATATGCTTAATTAAATACCTTTCTATTGGATACATCCATCGACAGTTCACTGGTCCGGCAAGTAATGCCTCATCTGGCAAGTGAATCATCACGTGAATCATACTTGTAAAGAAAGCTGGGGGAAATATTTGTTAGAACTTGCATAAGACGTTCACAATGTCTTCCTGCAATTGTTTAACATCCGACTTCCGCAAACACCTTGCAGTTAACTGCGAAAAAAATCTCGACAACAACACGATTGGTTTCACCACATCAAGAGGCAATAAATGTCGAATACCAACCGGAAGAAGGCGTTGGAGTATCACATGACAATCATGACTCTTCATGTTTGAAAATTTACACCCCTTCACGTTCACGCAACGCGAGATATTGGAAGCATACCCATCTGGAAACTTTACAGAAGAAATAAAGTTGAAAAACTCTTTCTTCCCATTCGGCTTAACTGTAAAAAAAGGATGACCTTTCTTTAATGTCCCACCGACTTTCTTCACCCACAAGGATGACCTAATGCCCATTCGTTCCAAATCGAGCCGAGCTTCGATCGTGTCCTTTGTTTTTCCTTCAATGTCTAGAATTGTCCCGACCAAAGTATCAAACACATTTTTCTCAATATGCATAACATCGAGATTGTGTCTCAATTTTAACTTTGACCAATACGGGAGCTCAAAGAACATACTCTTGTGCGTCCAGTTCAGATGTGTAGTTGGCCTGGGCTTACTGACCCCTTTGCCGAAATGACCAAATTCCAAATGGTTTAACTGATCCAAAATCTCATCTCCGGACCATTCTCTTGGTCTTGGCTGAGTCTCTTTTGTGCCGTGGAAGGCTCTATCGTTCTGACGCCACTCATTGTCCCAAGGGAGCCATCTACGATGACCAAGATAACAAACTTTTCTTGCATGCCAAGACGATGTTACGTTCTCCTTGCATATTGGACATGCCAAATAACCCTTAGTCATCCACCCAGAAACCATTGCATACGCGGGAAAATCGTTAACTGTCCACATCACTGCCGCTCGCATGGTGAACATTTGCCCAGTATACTTATCGTATGTACGAACACCGTTTTCCCATAAATCTTTTAGCTCATCAACCAATGGCCGCAAATAAACATCAATGGACTTTCCTGGATCTTCGGTAATTAATAGAGTCAACATCATGTATTCTTTTTTCATGCACTTCCAAGGCGGCAGATTATAAGGAAACACGATAACCGGCCAAGTGCTGTAGATTTGGTTTAAAGCCCCAAACGGATTAAATCCGTTAGTGGCAAGTCCCAATCTGACGTTGCGCGGGTCAGCTGCAAAATTAGGGTACATCCGATCGAATTCTTTCCATGCCTCTCCATCTGCAGGATGCCTCATAACATCATCATTTACCCGTCCTTCTTTATGCCATCTCATGTCGCTTGCGGTATGCATCGACATGTACAATCGCTGCAACCTAGGCTTCAATGGAAGATAACGCATTACTTTTTGTGGAATCTTGGTCTTTCTATGTTCTGATGTCATTTTAAACCTCGGCTCATTGCAGACAGGGCATTTATCCAACTGTTTGTTCTCATTATAGAACAATATACAATTATTTACACATGCGTGAATTTTTTCATACCCCCAGTCCGAGACCCTTCAACATTTTTTGGGCACTTTTATGATCTTCAGGTAAACAATTCTCCTTTGGAAGCATCCTCTTGATAACTCCCAAAAAGTAATCAAAACACTTGTTTGACAAACGAAACTTGATCTTGCCATGCATCAACTCCACCATTGCTGTGAGCACCGAAAAGTTCTCGCAACCCGGATATAATTCTTGCTTGGCATTTTTCAATAGTTTTTCATAGTTTTTGAATGCCTCACTGTCCATGGTTGGACGACTGTCATCTTCCCCTTCCTGATTGGTGTTGCCCGAGGCGTATGGATAAACGTCATTTACAATATTCAAAACTTGTTCATTAGGCTCCACATTAGATTCAACGGTCTCCACTTGTGTCACGTATGAAGATGAAGCTTGGTCTAATCGTTCTCCCTGATGATACCAAGTAGTATAGGTCTCAACCATCCCATATCTTACTAAATGAAATCGAATATTCTCGAATGTTTCCCACATTGAGTTGTTACACCTCCTACACGGACATCGGATATGAGTTGAACCTACCTTGTGTCTAGTTGCAAATGCAATGAACTCATCTATTCCATCCAAGTACTCAACATCACATCTATTATGATTATGTATCCACTGTCTGTCCATTTTGTCTGCAATCCCAATAAAAGTACAAGAATTAGAATAAATTCAACTATTGTCTTATCACCTTATTCCTCCGGTCAGGGCCCTATCCCATTCAGGAATGCATAGTTATGTGCCGTAATTTACGATTCCAATGGATTAAATTTCGACGTGGGCTAATTTCGGCAGCATCTCCTTACAGTTCTTCAAGTGCACGACGTAGATACATAATATCCACCGTGCACTCAAAGAACATCAGGAAATGTTACCAAAATTTCCACTATCGAAACCTAATCCGTGAACCGCAAACTACAACACATAACTATGCATTCCCAAACTGTCCAAAAAATGGGACAATTCAAGAATTAATTGGACCGCAGTCATGCTTTCGCATCCATGCACGAAATCCAACTAATTCTCAAATGGGAAACTAAGCTTTTATTGAACAAAAAAAAATGTACGAAGTTAAGTATTATTAACTTCGTACAACACAAAATAATTTTGTACATGATGTACAAACATATGTGCATACAAATAAACTAAATCACAATAATCAAAATAATTATGTGTGTGTGTGTGTGTGTGTGTGTATGTGTAATCAAAATAATTATGTGTGTGTGAGTGTGGATGTGTGTGTGTGTGTGTCAATAATCAAAATAATTTGTGTGTGTGAGTGTGGATGTGTGTGTGTGTGTGTCAATAATCAAAAAAATTATGTGTGTGTGTGGATGTGTATGTGTGTGTGTCAATAATCAAAATAATTATGTGTGTGTGTGTGTGTAATCAAAATAATTATGTGTGTGTGTGTGTCAATAATCAAAATAATTATGTGTGTGTGTGTATGTGTAATCAAAATAATTATGTGTGTGTGTGTGTGGATGTGTGTGTGTGTGTGTGTATCCCTTATTTTCTTGGCAAACAAACACATCTTAGAAACAGGATCAATCTAAAAACAAGGTAAAATTAAATTAAAAAAAGGGTGAAATTTGACTCACTTTGATATCCAAGGATTTATGGAGACAGCGTGAACGTGAGAAGGACCTCACGGAGCTTCAGATCAGGGATTGGAGAAGGTTTTGAAGAGAGATGGAGGATGGAGGTAGCTACTGCAACTGGGTTTGCAGTTTCTGCCTCCCAATCTGATTAAGTAGAGCAGAAAAAATCGTTAACTTTGCGCGACGAAGGTGGCGTCGCGCAAAGATTCTTTGCGCGACGTATGTAGTCGTGCATCGCGCAAAGTTGGAAAAAACGGTAAAATAGTCTTTGTTTGGCGCCAAAACTTTGCGCGACGAGGTCCTGCGTCGCGCAAAGATACTTTGCGCGACGTAACTTTTCCTACGTCGCGCAAAGTGTCTTTGTGCGACGCAGGACCTCGTCGCGCAAAGTGTTTTTGCGCGACGTTTGGGCGACGAAATTTGGTCCGTCGCACAAGATTTCGTCGCGCAAACATGTTTTTCTACTAGTGTCAATAGTAAGCTTTTTCTCTTTGCTAGATAAAATCCAAACAATAAGTCCCTACAATTTATAATGAGCGTATTTTTTTTTTTTTTTTTTTTTTGTGTGTGTGAGAGAAGTGACTACAATTTATATTGACAAACAATATAGCCCTACAATTCTCCTCAGAATCTTTGTTGGAAACCAAGATTGTCTTCCATATTTAATATAAATGAGTAATTTAGGATCAAATTCCTAGTTTCAATTCTTTATTAACTAGGTGTTTGGACCCGATTTTACACCATTGGCCAGTGCAATCAAGGCCGTTGAGTGAGCATAGCTCCCAACCGTTGGATGGAAAAGTGAAGATAATTTTTGTTATTGGTAAAGGATAATATTATGATTTTTATCATAATAATTATCTTTTAACATGCAATTATCTTGGCAGATGCAAACTATATCTCAAGTTTTGGGACTCTTATCTGGTTAAACAACAATTTGCGTGCAAAGTTAAATATTGGTCAGGTAAGAGAGCAAAGAGGTACAGATGGGATTGAATGGGTTTGACTGATGCCGTGCAAAGGTTGGATGGTATATGCTTTGTCTTATCATGAAGTCTATCAAATAATAATTTTGATGGGAGATGATCTTTAAAATATCATATTATTGCAATTAAAGAGAAACATGTGGCATGCATGGCTGCACACGGGCAAATAGTTGGTAATAGGCTTTGGCCTATCATGAGATAAGGAAATGGCCACGTGGAAGGCATCCAAAAGATAAGAAGAGAAAAACATGGGCTTTTTGAATGATGGTGATAATATCGAAGCAAAGTCAGGTGATGATAGACTCCTGCCTACCTAGTTTGAGTTGAAGTCAAATTCTACACTAGTGTGAACCAGCGCCACACAATACTTCTATAAATACCAAGCGGCATACAACATGATTAACCGAACTCAACACACAAAACTGCTCTGCGCAAATTTTCGCTCTACGCGAAACCTCTCAACTTTGAGATTTTTATTTTCTTTCGCCAACACATCTTCAGTTTGGATAAACAGCATTGTGAAGGCAACCGGTGGTATCTTCAGTTTGGATAAACAGCACTATCGCCGTAGAACCAGCCGATCGCGGAGCACCTTCAGTTTGGATAAACAACACTGCGTCGAGGCCGACTGGTTACCTATCCAAGTCTCAGTCGAGAAGGGCTTTCGAGTTCTTATCGACAGAGGTCATCTCATCAGCCTTCTCGGCGAAGTGAGGTGTTACGAATTACCGAGCTCAACACATCGAACGCCGAGTTGTTTTATGATTGGATACTCACAGGTTAGTTTCAGAGTTCGGTACTCCGACGACCGAACCACTTTCACCGTCAAGACATATATTTGTTTTGAGTACCTGTGCCCCTATACTTTGGTGTCGATTTGGCGTGCTTATACCTTTACGAATATAATCACTGTGACCGAATCCGGCGCCGACGATTCATGAACTTCGCAAGACTAGCAGCCTTGTCTTCAGGCTCTAGAACCCAAAGACCGAGGCGTGTTCCTTCCTCGGTCGCAGTCGCAAGATTCAGAAGTCAGCCCGCGCACACAACGCAACATCAACATTTTACTCAGGGGCCGAGTTCGGCCGTCGAGTTGGCACGCCCCGCATTCAACCGAAGGACGTAGTTAGCTTATTAGTTACTCGGTCTGCGCGCCACGTAGGCTTGGTAGTTTTTAGGATCAACACTAGGACATCCAAACCTCTCCAATTAGACTTTTCTAAACCAATTTGAACTCAAATGGCTGACCAATATACACCTACACTTGTGCTCATATTGTAGCAGAACATATGTAATCATACTCTCTATTTAAAAAAATAAAAAAATAAATTGCTTCAAAAGACTATGAACCAATAGAAATGTAAATTTTATTTCAAATATTACGAATATAGTAGTAATTAACGTTACTAGTCATTCGGAGCTTCTTTTTCCCTTTCCATATTTAAGAGCTACTGGAGGATTTGCTATCTTAGGAGCATGATTGGTAATGTTATTGAAGATGAATTTTTTAAATGACGCTAAATTTTAGCAAGGAGTCCATTGGAGAAGCTCTTGTTACAAAGTGAAAGTGTTACTAGCCTCTTTAATAATCATTTCATCTTAGTTTTCATTGCATTAGAAATAGAGGAGACGTGCACAGAAATGTGGGAAATAGAATAGCGGAGGAAGGATGAGAAGAGATGCAGAACCATAGGATGAGGAAAGAAATTAAAGAAAAAACATTATTGGAGTATCATCTCATTTGACAAGTGATGCATATAAAAATAATCAATATTTAATGAGAGAAAATAATTAATTGACGGAACATATATACATTACTTGCCACATTAAATGATAAACAAATATGATACAAAAATCTGATCTCCTAATCACTTCCCAAAATTATTTTAAAGTTCTTTTCAGTACCTATTTCCTATATATATGCATGACCAATCATACACAGGATGGCCTCGAGTCTTTTCGATCTTGAAGCAAATAAAAAAAGAAAAAACACTATCGGAGCTCACTCGTCTGCTCGTGGAGAAAGACTATTCGTGGGCAGAAAGTAAGAAACCAAAGAAAGACAAGACAATTTCCTTGGTGTCCTCTAGGCCTAGCAAACGGGTCATGTCAGTCGTTTTCGTGTAAAACATGTTATCTTAACAGGTCGTGTCGTGTCACACTTGTTATCTTAACGGGTCATAACAGGTCGGGTCGGGTAAAGTGACCCAACCCGTTAAGAAAAATATTTTTTTCTTCTTAAATTTGCACATCCCACACATTGTCACATAAATATTACTTCAAAACATTAAAACACATTTGTCGTTTAAGTACTACATCTACACTCGAAAATAAGAACCTAATAAAAAAAAATCCATACACTACTAATCTATTACAAATGTTAAATGTGCAAGGATATGCAAAATAAAAGAGTTTTTGTTTTCAAGGCTGTGAAGCCTTTCTCAAAAGTTTAAACATTGTCAATGGAACTCAAAGCTTGCCAATCGAATTCATTCATTGTATTCATATAGGGTCAAGGAGTGTAGCTGTAAAAAATCATCAAAATCGGAGCTAAAATAATCGTTAAATCGTGATTTTTCGTTTATAACCGTCGAAAAGTTTTGTCCCTTTACTTGATCTCTGAATGTTTATTTTTGCAATTTTGGCGTATGCGATCTCGAAGCATATATAAACAAGTTTGAGACGGTTGGATCGTTGAAACTAGTTTCGTAGAATACGTATCCCATCAAAATAATAGATTCACTAACACTTAGTTTATTCATACTTTAATTAAGTATAACATAAGATTTTGTGGTATACACTAGTGTAAATATTTGAAATTGAGATCAAATTCATTCATTGTATTCATATAGGGTCAAGGAGTGTAGTTATGAAAAATCATCAAAATCGGAGCCAAAATAACCGTTAAATCGTAATTTTTTGTTTTATTATCGTCGAAAAGTTTTGTCCCTTTACTTGATCTCTGAATGTTTGTTTTTTGCAATTTTTGGCGTACGTGATCTTGAAGCATATACAAACATGTTTGACGGTTGGATCGTTGAAACTAGTTTCGTAGAATGCATATCCCATCAAAATAATAGATTCACTAACACTTAAGAGTTTAATCATACTTTCATTAAGTATAACATAAGATTTTGAGGTATCCGCTAGTGTAAATATTTTAAATTGAAGATCGAATTCATTCATTGTATTCATATAGGGTCAAAGAGTGTAGCTGTAAAAAATCATCAAAATCAAAGCTAAAATAACCGTTAAATCGTGATTTTTCGTTTATAACCGTCGAAAAGTTTTGTAGCTTTACTTGATCTCTGAATGTTTATTTTTGCAATTTTTGGCGTATGCGATCTCGAAGCATATATAAACAAGTTTGAGACGGTTGGATCGTTGAAACTAGTTTCGTAGAATACGTATCCCATCAAAACAATAGATTCACTAACACTTAGTTTATTCATACTTTAATTAAGTATAACATAAGATTTATTGATATCCACTAGTGTAAATATTTTAAATTGAGATCGAATTCATTCATTGTATTCATATAGGGTCAAGCAGTGTAGCTGTAAAAAATCATCAAAATCAGAGCTAAAATAATGGTTAAATCGTGATTTTTCGTTTATAACCGTCGAAATTTTTTGACCCTTTACTTGATCTCTGAATGTTTGTTTTTTGCAATTTTAGGCGTTTGCAATCTCGAAGCATATACAAATAAGTTTGACGGTTGGATCGTCGAAACTAGTTTCATAGAATGCGTTTCCTATCAAAACAATAGATTCACTAACACGTAAAAGTTTATTCACACTTTAATTAAGTATAACATAAGATTTTGTGGTATCCACCAGTGTAAATATTTTAAATTGAAGATCGAATTCGTTCATTGTATTCATATAGGGTCAAGGAGTGTAGCTGTAAAAAAATCATCAAAATCGGAGTTAAAATAACCGTTAAATCGTGATTTTTCGTTTTATAACCGTCGAAAAGTTTTCCCTTTACTTGATCTCTGAATGTTTGTTTTTTGCAATTTTTGGCATATGCGATCTCGAAGTATATACAAACAGGTTTGACGGTTGGATCGTTGAACTAGTTTCATAGAATGCGTATCCCATCAAAACAATAGATTCACTAACACTTAAGAGTTTATTCATACTTTCATTAAGTATAACATAAGATTTTGTGGTATTCGCTAGTGTAAATATTTTAGATTGAAGATCGAATTTATTCATTGTATTCATATAGGATCAAGGAGTGTAGTTGTGAAAAATCATCAAAATCGGAGCCAAAATAACCGTTAAATCGTAATTTTTTGTTTTATTTTCATCGAAAAGTTTTGTCCCTTTACTTGATCTCTGAATGTTTGTTTTTTGCAATTTTTGGCGTATGTGATCTTGAAGCATATACAAACATGTTTGATGGTTGGATCGTTGAAACTAGTTTCGTAGAATGCATATCCCATCAAAATAATAGATTCACTAACACTTAAGATTTTATTCATACTTTCATTAAGTATAACATAAGATTTTGAGGTATCCGCTAGTGTAGATATTTTAAATTGAAGATCGAATTCATTCATTGTATTCATATAGGGTCAAAGAGTGTAGCTGTAAAAAATCATCAAAATTGAAGCTAAAATAACCGTTAAATCGTGATTTTTCGTTTATAACCGTTGAAAAGTTTTGTCTCTTTACTTAATCTCTGAATGGTTTTTGTTTTTGTTGCAATTTTTGGCGTATGTGATCTCGAAGCATATACAAACAAGTTTGACGGTTGGATCATTGAAACTAGTTTCGTAGAATGCGTATCCCATCAAAACAATAAATTCACTAACACTTAAGAGTTTATGCATACTTTCATTAAGTATAACATAAGATTTTGTGGTATCCACTAGTGTAAATATTTTAAATTGAAGATCAAATTCAATCATTGTATTCATATAGGGTCAAGGATAGCTGTAAAAAATCATCAAAATCAAAGTTAAAATAACCGTTAAATCGTGATTTTTCGTTTTATAATCGTCGAAAAGTTTTGTCCCTTTACTTGATCTCTAAATGTTTGTTTTTTAAAAATTTTGCCGTATGTGATCTCGAATTATATACAAACATGTTTGACTGTTGGATCATTGAAACTAGTTTCGTAGAATGTGTATCCCATCAAAACAATAGATTCACTAACACTTAAGAGTTTATTTATACTTTCATTAAGTATAACATAAGATTTTGTGGTATCCGCTAGTGTAAATATTTAAATTGAAGATCGAATTCATTCATTGTATTCATATAGGGTCAAGGAGTGTAGCTGTAAAAAATCATCAAAATCGGAGTTAAAATAAACATTAAATGGTGATTTTTCGTTTATAACTGTGACAGCCCGTCCCTGATTTTAAAAGTTTTTAAAGTTTCAATAAAGGATTTTACAAAAATGTCCTTTGAGGCACATGCGTTGTTCGAGGTTAATCGTTGTGTCGTGCCACGTAAAATTTGTTTCTTGACATATCCTCGTAGTACTCGTCACTACGGACGCGTGGGCGCAGACGGTTCGTGATTTGGGGTTATAGCGAAAAAGATATTAAAGTCTGAAGTTTGGGCATTTTATGAATTTTATTATAAAAATCTGGTGTGCCATTTGGATGGCCCAGATTAAAGGAAAATTCAAATGAAAGGTGAGGATTGAAAGGAAAGAACAATAAAAGAATGGGCTTTGCCCAATTAGAAGAAAAGAGAGAGATGAGTCAGCCATTGAGAGGAAGAAGAAAGGAAGAAACGGGAGAGAAAGGAGAGAGAGCTGGCGAATGAGGGGAAGAGAGAAAAGAGACCGGCCAACCAGAGGAAGAGAAAGGAGGAAAGGAGAAAGGGTGAGAAGCGGAGGAATAAGCTCAGAAACGGGTCGAAGACCCGTGACCCGCGCGACCCGCCGGTGTTCTTCACCCATTTTCGTCGAAATTTCATCATTTTTCCGGTGAGTTATCTCAAACCATCACTTGGAAAACCCTCTATGATCTTCCCTCTTTCTATTACACTCCAAAAATCAAGGAATTTGGCTTTGAAACTTGATTAAAACCGTGCGGTGTGTGTGCGGTGGGTTAATGTGCAATTCTTCAAATCTTGAAACGTTTTCTTTCAATTACTAACACCATTAGCATTCCCTTAGGACCTGGAACAAAGCCCAAGCATTATTTGGAGCATCAGGTTTGATTTGAGGACGAATTGAAACACACCAAATTTCTAGGGTTCTTCACGGTTTTGGTGAAATTGGAGCATTTCCAAGCCAAATTGGACTTGGTCGAAGGTATGAAAGTTGTTCCTCTCTTTGAGATATTCAATTCTGCAGTTTTTTAGAATTTTTAAAAATAGTTGAATTTCCGACCACCACCCGCGGCAGCCCGTGGCCAGTGGGCCGCCAATGTTATTTTCATGCTATATTTGATGCCATGAGTTCATTTTTGGTATTGGTATGACATTGGTTGATCATTTGGACTTAAGTTCGTTACGATTCATGGTTAGGTGAAAATATGAACCGACGATCCGACCATTGGATCGTCACCAAACTTTGGTACATGGTAGTACGTAATATTTGAAGAAGGTAGGAACTTACGGATCGGAAATCCGACTTATGGATCTTCCCGAATTGAATTTGTAAGTTCATAAAATAAAATGTGAACCGCCACTTGGTTTTGGCAATTGGCGGAGATCCGACCGTTGGATCTTAACGAAATTTTAGTATATTGCTCTAGAAGCATAATGTGCATCTTGGGAAGTTACAGATCGGAGATCGGAGTTACGGGTCTTCCAGATCAAGTTTATGAGATTGTGGACCCTACCGTCGATCGTTGATCGACGGTTGACTTTTGATTAAGGGTCTTAAATGATTCTAGAATATCCTTGAGGATATGTTCTACGTGAATTACGAATTCTATGGTTAAGAGTTCGAAGTTGCAGTTTGATAATTGTTTTAGGCGCCAAACTTTTTGGGACACCTCGATGGTTACGTTGGGGAGCCGTAGCGCGGACTCTAGGTGAGTGGGCTTTTGTTTTCCGTATATACCTTATACTATGAGTTTTCCCAGAAATTGTTTTAAATGATTTATGAAAAGAAATGCCATGTCAGGTATACTTAGGTTTAAGTATACTTTGGAATGTTCTTCTAAAAGGAAAGTATGCGTTAATAGACGAAAATGCCATGCCATTGCATATCTTTATATCTTGATTATGCATCATGAGTTGTGATTGCATAACGAAATGTGTATGCATTACGAAAGGGTTATAGATCATGAAGTGGTTATGCATAAAGAATTAGTTATGCATCATGAAAGTATTATGCATTATGGAGTGCCTATGCATCATGAAATTGTATGCGTATGATTGTTGGTGCTATGGACGCTAAGGTAAGTTCAGGTAAGCTTCTGCGTGTTTAATTAAAAGTTGAGTTAGACGAGATGACGAGAAGTTGAGATGCATCGATAGCTCATAAACCTGCACCCCGGTGTTAGTGCTCCCGCCCAGGGCCAGGGCCAGTCTTTCACGTGATGTTCACCTCCCGCACCATACGGTCATCTTGGATCCAATCTAGGTGCACAGTCCTGTCGTATAGACCACTTTCAGTGGGTTCGACTCGTAGGTGACCCACGACCATAGACGTGGGTTCGACTCAGGCCCACGATCTTTCGCACAGTCTTCACGTGATTGTAGCACTAGAGCGTACACCTAGTCTTGTCGTATAGACCACCTTGAGTGGGTTCGACATGTGTGCAGGATATACAGATGATGAGATCTGTTGAGATTGAGTATGAGCTATAGACCAGCCGTGCTGATCACACGGTGGACATGATATTGTCTATGATGAGTTTATTTTACCCGACTTACTCACTGGATGAGTTGATGGCATAATGTGGCACATGTTGGATTTATTGGCATATTCATGAGCTAGTAGCATGGCATAGCATATCATTGATTTCTTGGCATTTTCATGGTTTGATTCATATTATGAGACTGATGATTTTTTAGACGAGATAGAGTATATGTTTATATACTACTATTATTTTTCTGGGAAAGTATACAGGTTTTACGGCGAGGGGTTAGAAAGATAGTTTTTGAAAAGGTTTTCGAAAGATTTGTTTTTGCCCACTCACGCTTTTGTTTTACGCCCCTCCAGGAATTAGCTAGCATTGTTGGTGGCACCCGAGGCAGCATCAGTGATTCTGACAGACCTTCACTCATGTAGGGTCCCCGTTGGGGTGTTTTGTATAAATATTTTTATGTTCGACTGCACCTAGACTTCCTGCTCTGAATATGTGTTAACACTCCTAGAATTCGGTTTTTGATTATTCGTATTTCTCATTACCTCAATGCTTCCGCACTGTGCACATGGCTACGTCACCTCACGTGATGGCCAGCATGCCTCGATCTCGGTCGGGGTGTGTCAATAACCGTCGAAAAGTTTTGTCTTGTTACTTGATCTCTAAATGTTTGTTCTTTTGCAATTTTTTGCTAATGCGATCTCGAAGCATATACAAACAAGTTTGGCGGTTGGATCGTTGAAATTAGTTTCGTATAATTCGTATCCCATCAAGTTCAATGGTATATATATTTATTTATTAAGTAGATTTAAATCTATTTATTTTGTATGTATAATTATTATAGTTTTTAGGGGTATAAAATTTAATATATATATATATATATATATAATTATTATAGTTAATATTTTGAGGGTATAATTATTATTGTATATATAATTATTATAGTTAATTTAATATATATATATATATAATTATTATAATTTTTAGGGGTATAAAATTGTTAAATTAATATATTATTTTTTTTGGGTTATAAAATTATTAAATTAATATTCTGCTTATCGTGTATCGTGTTACCAACGTGTATACATGAACCAACCTGTTATCTTAACAGGTGCTTATCGGGTTACCCGATAACGACCCGATTCGTTATCGTGTCGACCCGAACACCTGTTAATTTCGTGTCGTGTCGTGTCGGGTTATCGGGTCGTGTCAGGAATTATCAGGCCTAGTGTCCTCATAGAAAGATATTGCTGCTTTTTGCGGTGATGGAAGAGAAACAAAAAAATCTACTATTACTGCTAATATAGCAACTAGCACCGGAATATTACCTTTTGTGAAAAAGATATATGACGTACATCCTCAGGCGATTGAGGCGCACGATGTCGGCAGTCAACAAAACATTTTGCATATGTTGATTAAGCATCGTCAGTTGCAGCTATTTAGGCTTGTGAAGAGAAGCAAAGCGATTTAACTTCGAGGATTGACAGTGATGGAAATACCATATTGCATTGAGCTGCATATATGACAAATTACTCTCCTGACACTCAACGTGCAAGTGGTCTTGCGTTGCAATTGCAAGAAGAATACGTTGTATGGGGACTATGATTCTCTCATCTCCTCTTTCCATCTCTTTCCATCCCCTCCTCTCACATTCTCTTATTTTGTTTTTCTCTTGCTATAAAAAATTAATATAAGATATTGACGTGGCTTAACCGTGACCGTTCAAATAGGAGGGGAGGGAAGGGGAGGGAAAAAAAGAGGGGAGATAATCCTACTCCATTGGATGGTGGTGGTAAGTGATTGTGGCCTTAATTATATTCTCTGTCACATTTTTTTAATATAAGTGATATTTTTACATTAACTTCATCTATATATTACACTACGAATGAGAAATTCAAACTTCGGGTAAAGAGGTGGGTCTACTTAAACATTCTCTCATTTTAAATTAACTATTATTCATCTTGGGCATACATAGTTTAATCTGAATTACCAAAATTACAGGAAATTACACAATTTTGTTGCAAATAATTAATTGAATATTAATATGAGGCTTCTAAAATCTAATGGGTCTTCCCATAAAATAATTAAAATTTCAAAAAAGAAACCATTTTGTGCCTTTTTTCGTTCATATTGAAAGGGTTAATTCAGACATTAATAGTTTTACCATTTTGTTGGTAGCGCGTGGGAAAGATAACGCCACCTCATTATATCATGCACTGCAACCAGGGTGTGACAGCAGAGGAGCTCTTCAATAATGAGCATGAAAAGCTACTTGATTCGGCACCAGGGTCGGTCTAGAGTTTTTTGAGGTCTGAGGCGATGCCACAAAATGTGCCCTCATTTTATATAAGAAAATTATTTGTTTTCACACGTAAGACATCGATAAAATTATACTTAGAAAAACACTTCAAACTTAATAATTTAGAAATATGGAAAAACTAATTTATTTTGTATCGTGAGAAGGAAACAAAAAAAACTCTGTGTTTACAAGTAGATAAATATGAGCTTTGTTTTCCATCTGAACTTTTAAAGTGTTTTTGTATGAATCGTGAGGTGTTTTTTTTCTTATTTACTAACCTTGTCAATATGGGATTAAAAAAATAATGATGTTTTGAGTCTTTAATTGATATGTATAAGTAATAAATGAGTATTAAATTAAACTTTTTTATGACACGTCATATGATTTGTAAATTTGGTCTAAAAATTTGGTCAACACATTACTCTTTGTTGAAGATTAGACTTGAATTGGAACAAATGTTTTAAAAATAACAACTCACATAGCTACTATTTACTAATTAAAAATAAATTAACAACCAATCAAAAATTTGTAAAAATTAAAAATAAATTTGTAAAAATTGAAAAGTGAATAAGCACATGGTGTTTTGAACCCAAGATCTCCTCATTAATTTTAGACAACAAAACCACCAGTTTTAGTTAAATTTCTTTGTTATTAAACCAAATTTTATAAATTTATACTCTTATGAAAACATATATAAATATATCACCCTAATAATTTTGGTGCCCCCAATTATTTTGGGCCCTGGACGGTTGCCCTGCCTGCACTGGGCCTGGGCCGGCCCTGTTCGGCACAAACATGGATAAAGACACTGCTCAGTCACGCTCGACCGTGGCAGCTCTAGTGGCCACTGTGGTGTTTGCGGCCTCCTACACTGCTCCCGGGGGTTACAATTCAGGCGGTGTTCTTGTTCTCTGACATTCTCCCTTATTCACTACCTTTATTATCATAGGCGTTGTCTCGCTCATCAGCTCATTGTCTTCTCTCGTCACGGTTCTCTCGATCTTTACATCTCCATTTGAGTACAAAAACTTCCATCATTCTCTTCTGCTCAGGCTGCATTTAGGATTTGCTTTTCTTTTCTTCTCGCTAGTGATGGCCATGCTCGTGTTCACTGTTACAGTTGTGCTCCTGATTCATCTCAACGAGAAATTGACATGGTCACTTTTTATGTTGTTGCGTTTCTTCATGTGTCTGTCTTTAGTATGCAGCTTCCTTTGTATGCGGGATTTTCTCATGCTTTGATATTTCTATTTAAGAAAGTTAAGACGTGTAAAGTAAAGGAAACCCTCAGTCAGTAAGGGTTTTATTGAATGTTGATTTGTGTGTTGTAAGTAATTACAAATTGGTGAGATAGTGGACGATTGACTTTACCACTTTTCTTTTTTAATTAATTTTTAGCTAGCATGTTTTTTACCATTTACGTATGTAGCAAATATCTTTGATTTGGGATCTCTATTCAACAACTAGAATTGTAATATATATTCAATAATCAGAGTGTGTTTTTTTTCTTCTCAAATAGTTGTTACTCCCTTTATTTCAGTGTTCGATATTTCTGAAAGTGTTAATGAGAGGTGTGAAATATATAGTTTGTAAACTTATCACCTATATTAATTTGATAATAGTTGATTGACCAAATTGTCAAACCAGTTTTGGGAAGAAGATGTACTTGTAATTGTTTGGTGCATTCACTGTACCAGCGGTCAACAAAGAGTTTTAAGGGCAAAACACCCCAAGGAGCAAGGAGTGGATAAAAAATAATGTTGTACACCTAAGAGACCATTTGATAACCATTTCATTTTCAGTTCACTTTTCTGAAACTCAAATCTTGCTTGGTAACTACTTTCAATTTTCAAAAAAAATGAAAATTAAGGGATTTGTTAATCATTAGTTTCCCTCTATATACACTTAACTTTTATCTCTAATATGGAAACCACCATTAGCTATCATCTCATGACATTTTCTACATCTAAACTAAAAGCGAGATGTCTCATATTTGTTTCATTTGAATGACGAGTTTAATATCTTATTATTATGGTCGACTCACTATGTTCCTTAGCTCAACTCTATCGCATTTTTTTAATACAGATTCTAACCCTTTAGAATGAAATATAGTTCTATAAAAACACAAGAAATCAATATTAAAAATTAAAAACGAAATGGTTATCAAGTGCGAAATGTATGAATATCAAATTTAATTATTAAATTAACCTTTTTGGTACTATCAAATTCTTATAGTGTTAAACAGATTTTGTCCTTAGGCTTTTCCCATTCACTAATTTAGGCTATGCAATCATATTTTTAAAAATTCATCTATGAATTTTCTCTGGTACAGTCACATCCCGGCTCGGGCCTCCATCACATTCTGGGCTCGACTCCGCCGTAGCACGATATTGTTCGCTTTGGGCCCCGGCCATGTCCTCACGGTTTTGTTTTTGGGAACTCACGCGAGCAGAACTTCCCAGTGGGTCACCCATCATGGGATTGCTCTCGCGCGAACTCGCTTAACTTCAGAGTTCCGATGGAATCCGAAGCCAGTGAGCTCCCAAAAGGTCTCGTGCTAGGTAGAGATGAGAATATACATATAAGGCTTGTAGGATCCACACCCCTGGGCGATGTGGGATCTTACAAGTCCGGGCCGGGATGTGACAGTTACCATAGATATGTAATTTTGTAAATTTGTGTCAAAGAATGCAGGTGACTAAGGTTTTTATGATTACTTTGGGGTTGTTGTACTTTTTTTCAAAACTGTTTCTGATGTGCTGTGAGAATAAACAGTTGTAAAATAAAGTAGGTAAGTGTTTGGTAAACTATAGTTCTAAATGGGGATAGGATTGTCAATATAAAGGTTTCATTAACACATGCCTCCAATAAAGAAGAGCACTTTTTTTAGAAGCTTGTGTAGAGCTATTTTTGCTTTCAGCTGTATTGGACCCATAATTTTGAGGAAAAAAAAATTCATTTACCAAACACAATTAGAACCCCAACTTTTTTAAGAAGTTGCTTTAAAACAATTTCAAACCAGCCTTTAGCGGTACATTATGGTTTATGTTTTTAAGATTAATTTAATCCCCTAAGGTTGTGGAACAATTTTTCCTGGTCGTGTGCATCCGATCCGATGATGGACATATTTTATTTCAGGACCAAAGTGATCAAATGGTATAAAGGACGTAAGTTAGCGATAAGATAACATATAACCTCAAAAGGTATTTTACTTATCGACAAAAAAAAGAAAAAAGAAAAAAAGAAAAAGGTATTTTACTTAATTACATACAACAATTTTTTTTTTCTTTCTTTAGATCATTACATTTATAGCTCTTTTTCCATTTTTGCATTCAACCAACAAAAGAACAACCACTGAATTAAAAGAAAGAAAATACTAAAAACGATGAGACAATAAAATATAAAATTCATAATAGATGAGAAAATACTGATACAATGAATTAAAAAGGATGAGCCACAAAAAAAAAAATCGACCATAACAACAAACAATACTAGAAAACTGAGATACAATTTATTTCTGATTTTTTTTATATGAATTATTTCTTATTTTCTGCATTAAACAAGTAGAGAAGCAATTTCTAGGTTTTGGTAATGTCGTAAGGAAGCCATATACCATTCCTTGGACTTCCTCTAACGTTACCATTACGTGACATTCATATCCCATGCGTATCGTTTTTGAAGCCTCCTATTTTGCTCATCATCTTTTCCTCGTCTTCACCCTCATGAGGAGAGAAAGAACTTGATGGAAGATCTAGGTCCGGCTCGAAATGCTCGATCAGTTTTTGAGATTGTTCCGTCACTTGACTGGAATGCCACTGACTGGAATGCCACACTGTCGGCTTGTTGTCGTGTGGACCACGGAAAATGACGACGGCATTCACACCGCACACGGTGGTCAGCTCTCTCACTTTCTTCAGTAGCCTTATTTTCCTGTTTTGGAACATCATAGTCCTATCACTTTCTACCCATGCTACTTTCACCTTCTTCCTAAACATTGTTGTTTTCTGGTTTAAGAATTAAGCTGCCTATACACACACTTGTTTTTCTAGGCTTAAGCTCTATATACTCTGTGTACAACTCAAGAGAATATATATAGCACAATTGAGATAAGACTCCTCCACAAAATTGGAAATGAAATCAACGCAATCAAAGACCATACCAATTTTTGTTCTTAAAATTGTTTTTTATTCGATGAATGGGGGAAGGGGATTCGAACTTAGACTTCTTCCAATACTGTAAAGACAAATATTACTAACAACTTTGGTCATTAAATTGCTTGATTTATTTTGGTTTCAATCACCGTGGATGGGGGCGTCGAACGTGGACCACTTCCCTTAAAGGAAATAAAATGCCAACAACTTTCCACCTTTGGTCATTAAATTTTTTGTTATATTCCCTTTTAACAAAAAAGGAGTTGAACTCAGACCTATTTTAACATTGTAAAGATAAATACTACTAGCTTCGCAAAGCTTACAGAATTTTACTACTTAGAAAGCGTAATGTTCATAGAATTTTACATGTTGACTGTCAATTTCACAAAAAGATTAAAAGAATAAAAGAGTAAAGTACTAAATATTGAAATTGACGGTCAAAAAGTGCTTAAAATGCAGGCCAAGTCTATGCCACATCAATACATAATGTTTATTAAGACGATGAAATTGAAAGAGAGGTTGAATTGGTATAATTCTGAAACCATGTGGTGTAAAATGCAAAAATTAAAACCTCATGGCTCATTTGCAAAATAGCCCCAAATCTTGTGATGTACAATATAGTTAACCCCAAAAACTAACTGTGCATAAGAAAATAATTCAAAAAATCATGGAGTTGACACATAGACTTTTATTTGCAAATAACTAGAATAACCTTATCCAATTGGTGTGACCCGCATTCGATTCACACCTAGTTCAACCATCAAGAAGACCTACGATGCTGACTACAAATTTTCCAAACTCCTTTGCTCTTGATAAGGATATAAGGCAAGAGAATTTAAAGTAGAATTAATAACTAGTTTCTACGGTTAAACTTTCCTCATCGAAGACTTATTCCTTTAAACAAGAAAGTCCAATAACATCCTATCAAGAACTATCCAAGATAAGCCTTAGGATATTATTAATTAAGTTTAAGAATATATACAAAGATTATCCTCAATATCGTCATGGCACAAGTTCAACTCTATCATCTGATAACACACCTTGGCCAATTGGAAGTAGGCACTTGACATAGAATACCCTACACATGTGGCTATCCATGCTTCTATAAATACCCTATTCTTCTTTGCTCCTATAACTACCCGAATCTAGGCCTGGGTTCTAAAAACCGAAAACCAAAAACAAGGGACCGAACACCGAACCGAAATCGAAAAAAAAAAACCGAACGAAATTGAAAAAATCGAACCAAACCGAAATCTTTTTGTTCGATTTCGGTTTCGAGGGTTTAGAAACTGAACCGAACTGAACTGAACCAAATTATTATATATTTATTTTTTGTTTTTTGTAATTTTATTTTTAAACCCAATTCCCACCCCAATTCCAACCTCAATCTCCAAGCCCAATTTCAACCTAATTTATAAGCCCAATTATAAACCCTAGCACTGTCATTTTTCTTCTTCTTTTTTTTTTGCTCAGAGAGCCGCATGCCTTCTCTTCTCCTCTCAATCTTTCTTTCTTTCTTTCTTTTTTGTCCCTCTTTCTTTTTCCCAAGACCTCAGCCACATCGTCTTCTTTCATTCTTCTTTCATTTTTTTTCTTCATCTTGTTTCGTTTTTCCCTACACCCCACATCTTCTTTCTTCTAACCCCAATTTCGAATCTCACCCATGGACTCTATCCTCCCTGGAATTCCAGAGCTCTATTCCTACGCTTCATGCTTGATCTCCATCAGATTAACTTAATTTGTAGCTCCCGACGCCACCACCATAGCCGAGTCCACCAAGCCCACCATAGCCGATTCTACCAAGCGGTGCCTCGCAAACATAGACACTTACTTAACATGGCACGAGCGTTGCTTTTTCAAGCCCATCTTCCTAAACACTTTTGGGGAGATGCCATTTTAACTGCAGCCTATCTCATAAATCGCACACCCACACCAGTTTTGAAGGGAAAAACACCATATGAGCGGCTGTTCAATACTACACCAACTTACTCACATCTACGGATCTTTGGGTGCCTGTGTTTTGCTTCCACTCACGCTCACAGACCATCTAAATTTGATGCCCGTGCCACTCGGTGCATTTTTCTTGGCTACCCTTATGGGAAAAAGGGATATCGCGTCTATGATCTCGACCTTCACAAGGTGTTTGTGTCTCGGGATGTCACCTTCTTCGAACAAGAGTTCCCTTTTAAATACACTTCCGCTGCCAATGAGAGTCCTCTTGTTCTCTCTCTTATGAACCTTACCTTTGATGATGGCCCTGCCATCTCCATCACACCCAGCCATGCTGCTATTCCTTCTCCAACCACTCCCGAGCCACCTACTCCTGACCCCGACACACCACTTCCTGTCTCTTCACCACCCACATCACCTGTGCTACCTTCTCATTCTCCCACACCTCTTGTACGTCGCCATTCTACAAGACCCATTGCACGACCTGCCTTTCTCCAAGATTTTCATATGGAAGCAACCCTCCCGTCACGTCCTGGACCGTCATCCGCCTCCAGCATGGTCACACCCTCAGGTACTCCTCATTCTCTATCCCACGTACTATGTTATGATCGTTTGTCACCTTCCCATCGAGCTTTCACCACACACTTAACTCTTGTCAAAGAACCCACTAGTTTCTTACAGGCCATGCAAGATCCGCATTGGCTCCAAGCCATGCATGCTGAGATACAAGCCTTGCAAGCCAATCAAACTTGGAGCCTTGTTCCTCTACCACGGGGCAAGAAACCTATTGGGTGTAAATGGGTTTACAAAGTGAAGCTCAAACCAGATGGCACTGTTGAGCGTTACAAAGCTCGTTTGGTTGCCAAAGGTTATAGCCAAATTGAAGGTCTCGACTATAGGGAGACTTTTGCACCCGTTGCTAAGCTGACTACTATGCGTCTCCTCCTTAGTGTTGCTGCCATTCAGGGCTGGCATCTCCACCAACTTAACGTCAACAATGCCTTCCTGCATGGTGACCTTGATGAGGATGTTTACGTGTCTCTACCTCCTGGGTTCGGACGCAAGGGGGAGACTCGAGTGTGCAAACTTAACAAATCCTTATATGGCTTGAAACAAGCCTCTAGGCAGTGGTTTTTGAAGTTATCCTCAGCTCTCAAAATCGCCGGTTTCCGCCAATCAAATGCAGATTATTCATTGTTCGTCCGATCCCACAAAGGTAGCTTCACGACAATTCTTGTATATGTTGATGATGTGATTTTGGCAGGGAATAATCTTCAACATATTGAAGCTACAAAGCAGTTTTTATCTACTTTTTTCAAGCTTAAGGATCTTGGACAGCTTAAATACTTCTTGGGCATAGAAGTTGCAAGGTCCTCGAAGGGCATATCTCTTTCCCAAAGAAAGTATGCACTAGAAGTACTTGAAGATGCTGGATTTCTAGGAGCTAAACCAGCAAGGTTTCCAATGGAACAAAATTCGACTTTTACACAATCCAATGGGGAACTCCTAAGTGATCCGTCATCATATAGACGTCTTGTGGGAAGATTAATCTGTTTGACAATTACTAGACCTGATTTGGTTTATTCTGTCCATGTTTTAAGCCAGTTTATGGACAAACCACGTGTACCACACCTTGAGGCAGCACATAGAGTTCTAAGATACTTGAAGCAAACGCCAGGGCAAGGTATCTTTTTATCTTCCACAAGCACACTTCACTTAAAGGCATTTTGTGATGCGGATTGGGCTCGTTGCAAGGACACAAGAAGATCAGTGACAGGATATTGTGTGTTCCTTGGACAATCACCTATTTCTTGGAAGACAAAGAAGCAGACAACGGTGGCTCGATCAACTGCTGAAGCAGGCTGAAGCAGAATATCGTTCTATGGCTACTACGTGTTGTGAAATCACTTGGTTGAAGAACGTACTGGAAGACTTGGAGATCAAACATTCACAACCGGTCATGTTGTTTTGTGATAATCAGGCTGCCCTACACTTTGCCTCAAACCCGGTATTTCATGAACGAACGAAGCATATCGAGATTGATTGTCATTTAGTTAGTGAAAAGATTCAAGGAGGCTTGATTAAAACGGCACACATACGGACCAATTGCCAGCCTGTAGATTTATTCACTAAGGCGTTGAGTTCGTCACAGTTTGAAGTTCTACTTGGGAAGTTGTGTGTCCTTAACATACACTCCAACTTGAGGGGGAGTGTTAAAGTCAATGATACAAAATAGGATAGTAAATATTGTATATTGCCCTAATTATTTACTTCCCTTTTCAGCTCTCATCAGAGCTTGATTATAGGATTTTAGCTTGGGATTCAAGTTGTATGTTTTGTATATAAGAAGTTAGAAGCCTCGTTAATAATATATTGAAAGAGTAATTCATCAAATATTTTCTCTTTAGAGAGGTTGATTTTATTCTCAAAGAAGCTCTCACAATTCTTTTCTAAATTTCTACCTTTCAAGCATTTTTCTAGCGCACCCGATCTTCAAATCCTTTAAGTTTTTAATTTGTGCGCTCTAGATAAAGGAAGAATTGTTGGAAATTCCGAAATCACGACAAACAATACTCCCTATGTACCAGGACATGAACTAAAGAACATAGCCGACGAAGCGGCCCCGACCCTAGCCCCGTTTCAACATCTACGCAGTAGGACACGAAGGATGGGTAGTTACCACCTCCGCTTGCCACCTTCGATGTCGTTGCAGCAACAACAACAGGCACTACAACACCTGCCCTAGGATAGCATGCCCAGGTTAAGCAAGCCAGACCACGAGAACAGCATCAGCAAGAGCTGCATCCCAGGACCAGGAGCCCTCCCACACTGGTCCAACCTAGTGAGCCCATGCCTCCTAAACCCGAACCTGCGCGAGCTAGTAGGCCTCGTAGGTAAGCCCGCAGCCACGCCTTGACTCGCGCCCTCGCACCAAATATCCGACTCGGCCAAGTCTCCAGACTGATCTTAGACATATTTAGACAAACCGACTGTTGATCCCCATACTGAATATGATGATGTGATGGGTGATATAAAGAAAATTTGCACTATCTTTACTCCTCTACTTAAAGAGACTCACAAGTTTTTGGTAAGGAGTTTTGTTTGGAAGCTTTAATGCTCGAGTTTGAGGTATTCCCTGTTAGGATGCCACGTGTCGGCATCATATTAATAGTATATGTTGTATATATAGGCAGCTTAAAGAGAACAAGAGTAGTTGATGTTGTAATAGTTGTAATAGTCTTCTCTGTAATACAATTTCCTGTGCAATTGAGAAAGAAGTGGAGTTGGGTTCTAACATTCCCCAACTGTGGTGCTTGACCTACTCCATTGCATTGCATAGTAATACAAGTGGTTGTCCATTGTTTTGACACAAGCTAGTTCGGACTTGGATTAATCTTACATCGGTGATGGGTGTAGGAAATTATATATTATAATATAAAATATTGTAATATATAATTTTAATAATTGAATGAAAAATAGTGTTAACCAGATTTATTAGAAATGATATGTTACTTAGGTGCATTCCCTTGTCAAATGATGTATACTTATAGATGAAAAGTTACATCTCTTTAACAAGAAGTACTTGAGTGCTATATAAACTCATGAAACCATCATCATTAAGATAGAAAATTAGAGTTAATTTTTACTCTTGTGAAATAGGTTTCCCCACTTTGTTTCTCTCATGCTTCGTGTGTCAAATTTCGAGTCGTGCCTTGAGAGTACGGAATATATAAAGTTCGCCAGAATCTGAAGATTGAAGTGCTTTAATTTCGGATTATAGATTGTTAAATCCTGGGAAAAAATGACAAACTTGGATATTGAGGCTTGCATAAAGCAATCTAAAGACATAAATTTATATGCAATTGTTAGAAAATATGTTTCGAAAGATTATGGGCTGTAAGATGTATATGCAATATATGTAAAACAGTGAAGAGAAAAAGAAAAAAAATCGTCAAACAAGTTGGAGATCTTCAAATCATTGTACATGATGATCATTATGAAAGTATGACCTTTCGTTGTATTCCATGGTAGTTAAATGAAAAATTGCCACCTTCTTAAGTACTAATGATTGACGGAAGATATCTAATTGTGAGGTGTCATATATATATTGATGAAGATAAAAGTAAAAGAGAATGGATATTTTTGGATTTTGATTCATGCCTTGTGGATATTGAATGATTTGATTCAACAAAGAAGGTGTCTCAACAGCTTTTTTGGTGTCCTTGAAAATTTGACACTTCACTCCATAAGAGGTACTTGTAGAATTGTTCATGAATTGTCACTTGGCATGCATATACATAGGCCATGAGGATCATGCATTATAATCTAGGAATATAAAGTTATAATTATGCGTTAACCTAGAACAAGTCTGATTCTAGGATACATGCATGTTTCTATGAAATACATGTCGATCAGTTATACATATATGCCGTTCAATTTAAATAACTAATTATCGGTGTTTCCAATTCCTTCTTCTGGAAAAAGAGATATCGCTATTAAAATGCGGATTAGAACTTGTGGTTTTCTAAATTAGTTTACTATCTGTATGATCTATAAATGAGAAGTTCCTATAAATATGCGAGACATATTTGCGTTGATGAAGGAGCTTATAAACAGCTTAGGGTTCTTGATGGGTTTGCAAGTTGCTTTCCAAGATCAAAACTTGGGAATTGTTTAGGTGTTTTGGACAAGAATTCCATGCCAGACGATTACCAATAGTAGTTGGTAAAATGAATAGACATGAACAAATTAAACAACTGCAATATTGTTTGAAGCAGTGTTTTGATTTAGTGTTCCATTTGCACAAAATGGATATAATTGAAGTTGTCATCTAAATGATGTTATTACAAGAAGATGATAATATTGTCTATCAGAGATTTGTGTTACGACTAAAAAGAAATAGTTTCAGGCTGTCAATTGGTACTAGCAAAGAAGGCAGTTAATTACTATTATGACAAGCATCATAAAGAATCTTGCGCGCAATGACCATGTTAGCCATGGATGAAGCCAATTGCCAATTCGTTTGAAAAGAATAAGACACCGAGAGTGTGGGGGGTCTTCTGCATGTCTTTTGTACATTTGCAGAAGACACGATGTTGCTTATTTGGTAAGCAAGACTACCAATGAGTTTGTTATATCATGGTTGTTCATGGTAAGAACGCATTTGTGATAACAATGCACAATACCATATTCAAATCATAGAGCTTCAACTCGTCTTTTGTACATTTGCAGAAGACGCGATGTTGCTTATTTGGTAAGCAAGACTACCAATGAGTTTGTTATATCATGGTTGTTCATGGTAAGAACGCATTTGTGATAACAATGCACAATACCATATTCAAATCATAGAGCTTCAACTCATCATGGACGAGTTACTTTTGTCTTAATAAAATGACGACTGAATTAATAAATAGAGGAGGCTAAGGTCCAAACAAGTGCTTTAACAACCTTAAAGCAATCACAATTATGAGAGAATTGTGGGGTTCCTTAAATATCATTAAGATATAATGGTATTTACTTAACAAGAAATAATAAAAGAATTTTCCACCTAAACGTATTAATATACAATTTTAAGGTGCAGAAAGCTTTAGAGATCTTTCTTTAAATACCTTAAATATGGGGGAAGTCTACTTCCTAGTGTTAGCAAATTACTTACAAAAGTCCCAACATATATATACTTTTGAGGACTTGAAATTGAGAAACTACTACTCTCATATGAAATATAATTTCATCAGATGGATTGTACACACCATTAAAAAAAAGGGAGTTTTAACGAAACACTATCGGTATTGTTCAATTTTTATGAAAATGACACTTTTATTCTAAAAAGTCACTCCTGGTACTATTCACTTACAACACCGTTTTGTCATTTTGATTAAAACTCAATGTTTTCAAACTTTTTTCATTAGTTTTTCTTTAAAAATAGTCAACCTAGTAGTGGATCCAATTATTAAATGTTAGACTAGAGAGTAAGTTGATCTTCGAGGGGAATGAGACTAAAGCCAACATAACTAATGAATCAGTCGAGCGGAAACCTAACTTAGTTGATTGGAGATCCCATGGTCTAAGTTCAATAGGCAAACTGGTTGGGCATGATTCAAAGAAGTTAACACACTATACACCTCATTCCTATGATGGAAGAAGTGTTTTGTTTGCAGAAGTTTTAGGGTGTATATTTATATCTAATGATAGTGATATCTTATAAATAAGAGAAATACAGTAGACTATTCTTAATCAGTGGTCACCTATGTGAGAGTAGAAGCGGATCGCTTCTATGAGAATGAGATGGCTAAATTCTCTAAAGCTCTCAAGAATCCGGGATTTATTCGGGACAAAAATGAACATAGCCGTATGAACCTTAATATATTAGGATTAGTGATATGTGTTGCTTATTGTCTCGATTTACTACTGTGGTGAACAGCTCAAGATCTTCCACATCCATTGCGTCACCAAGTAAACCTGATAAGAATTCACTAGGGTAGGTTCAAGTCCAAAAGACAACTTTCCCGATACATCTCTTGTCCGCCTGTACTCTCAACTTCTTCCTGATTTTTCATTCATGTGGGGGATTGTGGGAAATTATATATTATAATATAAATAATTAAATGAAAAATAGTGTTAACCATATTTCTTAGAAAGGTTTTGTTATTTAGGTGCATTCCCTTGTCAAATGATGTATACTTATGGATGAAAAGTTATATCTCTTTAACAAGAAGTACTTAGGTGCTATATAAACTCATGAAACCATCATCATTAAGATAGAAAATTAGAGTTAATTTTTACTCTTGAGAAATAGAGTTTCCCCACTTTGTTTCTCTCAGGCTTCGCGTGTCAAATTCTAAGTCGTGTCTTGAGAGTAAAAATATATAAAGTTCACCAGAGCCTGAAGATTGAAGTGCTTTGACTTTGATTATAGATTGTTGAATTCTGAGAAATGGACGCCTACCTAACTACAAGCACAAGAGTATGGGTGAAATTATGTCTTTAGGACATTGCATTTATGCAAGCCTCAATCTCCAAGTTTGTTAGTTTTTCTAACTTTATCTCTAGTTGTTTATATTAATTGTAGACTATTTATGTTGTGATTTTCTTTATGATTATTATCATTAGAATTCTTGTGTTATTTTCTTATTTTCTAATAATGCTCCAATGGGAAGGATTGCGATTCGGTTGCATTTCTTGCCATTTGCCTCCCATGAATCTTCTTTTGACCTAATCCTTCGACCTGAAACATGAAAACATCAGTAGGCTGACAATTGTAGAGAATATGATCGAATGCTAATGTTGAATTGTTGTTTTTGCTTCATTTTTTCAGGCCTCATACCACAACCAAACTATAGAAGAGAATCTCAATGATGTTGGATTTACATCTCCCTTCCTCTGTCTTTTTCGTTTTCTTTGTCTATCCCAAGCTTGTTATTCTTTGATCATTTTTGTTCCAGTTTATATGAGGAATAGGAACCAAGAATTTAAGTTAGGGATCAATAATGAGAAAATGGTGGAGACACAAAGTTCCAAGTGACATTGCAACTTCTTATTTGCAGTGAATAAATAAGATTCAGAATGTGCCCAAACATGAATAAATGAAAAACTATTATATCATTAGCCAAAAAAAAAATAATAATAAAATAAAATAAAAGAAAAAAAAAAGCACGATTATATCAGTTTCAATCTCTTTTTTTAGTACTATCGTTTGGGGAGGGGATTTCTTCAACTAGATGGGGAAGTTGAGCATCACACGACTTGGGCACCATATCAATATGAATCTTATAAATTGGGATAAGAAGTTTGGCACTGTTACTGGTACTTAAAGAGGAAAAGAAAGATGATGCATTGTGAATGTTATAAGCTATTAATCACCATTAAGACAAAAAATTGTGGACTAGAAGCCACAGGGCATCAAGAACTCACAAGGTATACACAATAGGGAGTTTATTGTGCGAGGAAATTCGATAAAAATAGGAGTTCACATGTTTCGGGCTAAACTATCGTTTAGCTTACAACTCAGCCAACTCTTGAGCAACTGGACATGAAACCTTTGTCAATTCAACTTGGGACGCCAGGTTTTAAGTGTCTCGGTAATGAATGGTGTTTGGGACATTAGCGATGAAGTACGTACACTACTAGAATTATGCTCATTGCACACCATTTTTTACACACTCTTTGCAATTGGTGACCATAGATATAAAGCTGCTACTCTTACTATTTTTTGATGGTTTTACAGTGGGATGCCGATGATATCGGTGACCTTCAACATTGAGCCACTAATGATTGGTGTCTGTTAAATAACTTTATTTCTTAAAATTAATTTTCTTCTACATTTTTATTTTATTATTTATTTTGTAGGCACCCAAGTGGTGCTGGTTATTTGTTTTTTTTTTGAATACCCACTGAAATGAGTGAGAAAAGTCGTAGAGTGGAGTCCATGTTATAAGAATTTCTTGTGGTTTTAAAGGTGGATGAAACTAAAATGGTTATCCTCTCTTTCCCAAATGTCTCTCCTCTCTTTCTCCCCTCTACTCTCTCTCCTCCTTTCCCCTTCACTCTCACTACTTCCCGCATCCATTCTCTCCCTTTTTCTTATAGGCAACAGACCATCAAATTATACCTCCATAATCCTCTTCCCATCATCTTTCTGATCCTCAAGTTAGTTTCTACAAATTCGTAGCCAAATTTCTTCTATTTCAGATCTAAGAAACGTATGATTTTGTTCGGGTTTTGTGTGTTTTTCAGGTATGGGAGTGGCGTACTTGATGGCCAAGAGCGGATTAGCAGTGGCATCGATGAGTGTGATGAGGCCGGAGCTGGTGATGAAGCCGATCGTGCCGATGGTTATGGCGGGATTGTTGGGTATTTTCCCATTTTCGAACTTTATTTTACAATGCTTTAATTTTTAGTTTTTAATGTTTGATAGTTTTGGTCCTTGAATATCACTGAAAATATGTTTCGATATCATATCTCTTGGAAAGGATTTGACCTTACTCTTGTATTCATTGGCATCTGCTGAAGCTGATGACGTCAAAAGCATAGAGAATATGTTACCACTAGTTGCTAAAAGCTTAGATTTCAGAGGCCTTTATATTTTCGATGATGGGTTTCGCCATGTTCTATTGTTTGGTAGAGTTCTTCCACGCTTTTATTAGATGCTGCTCCGCACTGAGTTGATTAGATTCGAAATGCTTGTGCTCTAACATTATCCCCGCTGACCTCTCTTTTACAAAACATTTAAGCCGATTAGATGCCTCATCTGAAGAGTGGTTGGGCATTATTTACCTTGAAAAAAAAGAGGGTAATGGAGCATTATTTTGAATTCAGCCATGGGAGCATCCCTGCTCTAGAATCGAGGATTTTTGGATGATTCGGTACTTCATCATCATAGGATGGATTAACCAAAGGAGATGTAATGTAGTCATATAATCTCGAGTTGTTGTCGGCTTCATGTTAGGAAGAAACACGCGTAAATGTTTTGTATGTGAAATATTTTTTCCTTTTTACTTGTTAGCAGTTTCCCTGCTTGCTTGGAAAGGATTTGGCCTTATTCTTGCTAAGGGTGTTGATATCATATCTCTCCAATTGTTTCTTAATTTAAGTTTTTATTTTTTTTTAATGGGTTAAACATCTAACGATGAGAACAATGAGAATTGAATCTTTAAGTAGAGTATATGAAACGTGGTCTTAGAGAAAATTGTAGTAAAGTCAAATTCATTATTGTTATTTTCCTTTCTTTTCACAGGTTCCTGACCTTATGATTAGCTTCTCTTCTCAGGTATTGATTTATCTTCAATTTAATAAACTGTGACGCTTTAATTAGAGATTGTTTTGGCTGAACAATTTTTGTGTGCATGCTATAAAAACTGTATCAAAAGGCAGCAGTGGCATTTCAACACATCTATCTGTATCTAAGGATTGCCCGCCTGAAAGGATGATTATACGTTGAAATCATTGCATTGGTTTTTCTTGAATTTATATGTTGATTTCTTGTTTGAGTTTCAGCATGTGAATGACCTATCAAGAAGAGAAACTATGGTGCGCCTCATTGGTAAGGAATTTCGGCTTCGTAGAATTAAGACCTACTAAATACAAAGTTATTCGGTTAATTCGGTCTCGGTTGTAGTTTGGTATTGTGAACTCTTTTTGTACATTTGCAGGTGGAATGAAGGTGGAAGCTGACAGAGACGAGTCTCCTCATATGTTGTCATGCTTGCTTCAGATGTTCCACAGAGATGTAAGCTCTTGGTCTGTTTTCAATATATTGTTCTTAGTTCATCGTGTTTTATTTTCACCATGTTTTGTAAACGATTTATTTTTCAATTCAGAAAAAATTATGGGACTCTCAAGAAGGGAATGTGGTTAAGTGAGCTTCATTGCATGACAAACTTAGGTCCAACGCCTGCAGCCTGCAGTGGGAGGATGGAATTCTGAAGAAGGCTTAGTTGTAACTTGTAAGTTATGTAGGATTGTTGTGAATAGCTGAAATTCAGTAAGTGAAAAGTTAACTATGATCCTTTTTGTTTTACTAGATGTATATACTAGAAATGCCATAGGGAAGGCATAGAACCAATTGGGTGGATTTTGTTAGTTATCAGTTTGCTGTTGGTGGATGTGCATAGGTACATAGGTGTTAAAAAATGTAACGTCATCACCCTTGCGTACTTGGTTGTGTTGGACAACATCGTTGAATGTAATAGGCTTTCTTATGTAGCACAAACCTTGTTATTGATAAATGTATGGGATATAAAGTGTGCTTGGTTGTCAATGTGAATCCTTTTGCAAATTTAAATTTCATGTGAAGTTTATATTAAAAAGATGAGTTTTAATATAGTACAGAGCTATTATGGAATTGCATGTAAAAGAATCTAACTTAATGGCCATTTGGAATGCTGTAGATTCACACCAACTTTGGTGCCTATATCTTAAAAGCCACTGATCCTAATACAAACACATAAGATTGGTGTGTGTATGGGTATGAAAGGCACCAATGTTAGTCCCAAATCTAGCCACTAATAAGAGGGGCAATGACATATTTTAAAATTTAGAAATAATTATAAAACATAAAAATGTTGTACTATTCACATACCCACCAATACAATATTTGTAGCCATACAATAGAGTCCTCTACATAGGACACACTCTCTAGTTTAGTGGGTGCTTGGTGGCCATAGAGGTTTGCCACTAATGTGGGTGGCAACACTTGACAATAGCCACCAATGGCAAAGGGTGGCTCATAGCCAAATTTCTAGTAGTGGTAGTCGGGTTAACAAGTCACAACGTGACCATGGATTACCTAGCCACTCCATCTAGGCCATCTGAGACCGTCTGAGACACATTGTATTTCAGTTGAAATGGAACTTGACATGTTTTGGTATGGATATTATGCGCATTTGGCATATTTGCGGTTCTATCATGACATGTCATAAGAAGGTTTGAATGCATTGTGACATGTCATTGACAACGTGCATAGGCAGTCATAGCCTCTCTTATTGTCGACATAAAGCGAAGCTTGGACGCTTTTTGACATGTCATAACGCAGCGCATAAGCTGTACTAGCATGGTTTGATGTCGACAATAGGCGAGGCTCCAGTGGCGACAACTTACCCTCCTGGTTGTGCCGAAAAGAAAAAAAGTTTTCTTTTCATACCTTAGGGCAGCGGCAGAAGCATCGACGATGATCAACTCTTCATAGGGCAAACAAAGAAGGAAATTGGAGGAGGGGAACAATTTCCTCTAATTTTCTCTCTTTCTTGTTTGAAAAATAATTGTTCTCTAAGTTTATTTAATCATATATTTAAGTTAGAGTTAAATAATTTTTAAAGGCAGTTGGACTCCATCTCCCAGAAGAATTTCACTACAAATCAGAGCACGAAATCTAATACAGTCGAGGAATCAACTTTTGGCTACACCACTCAACTTGGGATTCCTATATATCATGCACCTTATAACCGTGGTTGATAACTCATATATTTAATGCATTTATACCATCCATTCCTAGTTTTATTTATGATGTTTTAGAGTAAAACCGGTTGCGTTTCACCCTATTTTGTATCAGTGTGCAGTTAAATGTGTTTTATGATCAATTTGAAGTCAAAAGAAGTGAAAACATGTCATTTTTGGGGTTGACGCTTATTCAAACGTGGAAATAAGTTTAGTGGTCTGTTTTGAAGCCCAAATAAAGAATCCAAAGTGAATCTGGGTGGTTAGAAGACCAAGAGCAGAATGGGAAGGAATTGGAATATCTAGCCTGATTTGAAGGAGCCAAATAAGGAAAAACGTTCAAAACCTTGGCTTAATGGTTGTGATCACCTTGCAATCAGTTGTAGCCCCATTTAGCATATAAATACTAGGGTTTCAGATCACTTTTAGACAAGCCCCCTTGGGGACGCCCAAAGCTCTCTATTTTCTTTTTCTTTGGCCTTTTTTCCAGAAACAAAACCCTATTTCCCTTCACCATCCTCTGCCACCGAAGAAACCACGCAGCCGCACTGTTCTTGAAGGATTTCCACATCAGAATTGCTTCAAGGGGTTTCTTCTATGAATTTAATTTCACTCATGTTGCGCTTTTTATTTATATTTTTCTTTGATCATGATGTGTATTAAGTTTATAGTTAGGGAATTCGATGTAGCCTTGTAAACTATTCTATATTATTAAGTTAAAGTATTCGATTTATCAATCTGTTTTCTTATTTCATTCACTGATTTATAGTTTAATTTGTTTGTGTTATCTTAATGTTTGATCACCATTAGGGTTTCTTATAGATTATTTGATCAAGGTCATATTACACATCATGCTTAATCATGGTGGACATGTGAATGAATGAATGAAGAAACTGCTATGCATACGTCCTGCCATGTGATTTCTTTGGGAGACCAAATTATTAAACCAAAGTTTGTAAATCAAATGATGTGAATGGTGATGATTGGATTATTAATTAAGTTTTTATTATCGTGCTTATTTCTTATTAATGACATATCATTTGGTTTGCAAATTTAGTTTAAAAATTTGGTCTTCCTACTAAAAAAAAAAAACAAGAACTAAAAGAAAAGGAAACGAAGCAAGCGAAGATTTTTGTCACCTTTTTTACAACTTCTCAAGGAAACAAAGCAAAGCTAGTTATGTTTTTCTCTTACTTTTGTTCGCTTCTAATCTTCTTTTTGGGTTTGAATCATAATTACTTATCTTCTTTCTCTGCGATACCAGCCTTCAAAACCGAAACCATGAGGATCAATGCTATAACACACTTAACTCTATGGCTGGGAAGAAGACAGCTGGTAACTTTGAATCTTTTCAAAACTCTCATTTTTCAGCTTTTGACATTATATAGTTTGTAAGCACCTAATTCTTTGATGAAAATTACATATTTAATAATCGTAGAGAACTTTGCAGTTGTTCTTTAACTTTGTTTCTTGATTAAGCAACGTCTGAAATTATATAGTTTGAAAGTGTTGAAAAATAACTCAGCTAGGATTTAGAGATATGAGATATAGGATATAGTTGTTGAATAATTCATATTCATACCGTTTCTTGCTAGTACATTGGTATTATATAATACAAGAGTTTCAATCTATTCCTACAATCAAGGAAATCAATCAAGTGTCCTAATGATGTTGTCTTCCAATAAAGGTATCAACAATCAAGTGTCCTAATGATGTTGTCTTCCAATAAAGGCATCAATCTATTCCTATGATCAAGGGAATACAATTAAGTGTCCTAATGATGTTGTCTTCCAATACTCCCCCTCAAGGTGGAGTGTGAATGTCAAGAACACCCAGCTTGCTAAGTAGAGAACAAAACGCTGATAGTCCAAGCGGCTTGGTAAATATATCAGCAAGTTGCTGCCCAGTGGGTACATAGGCTGTCGAGATGACCCCAGAACGTATTCGTTCACGGACAACATGGCAGTCGATCTCTATGTGTTTGGTGCGTTCGTGGAAAACTGGATTGGCGGCTATGTGAAGCGCAGCTTGGTTGTCGCAATATAACTTGGCCGGACCTTTGTGATCAATTTGTAGGTCAGTCAATAAGAACTTCATCCATGTAAGCTCACATGTAGCGGAGGCCATGGCACGATACTCCGCTTCAGCTGAAGATCGCGAAACTGTGGATTGTTTCTTGGTTTTCCAAGACACTAGTGCACCCCCAAGAAATATACAATAACCTGTAACTGATCTTCTCGTAATTGGACATCGAGCCCAGTCGGCATCACAATATCCTGTCAACGTTAAGCTTCCCTTTGAAGGAAGAAGAAGCCCTTGACCAGGTGATCCCTTTAAGTATCGTAGAAGACGATTAACTGCATCGAGGTGAGGCTTTCTTGGTTGTTGCATAAACTGGCTGAGTATATGGACTGAATATGAAATCTCTGGTCGAGTGATTGTAAGATAAATAAGTTTCCCAACAAGCCTCCTGTATGTTGAGGCATTGTGGAGAAGTTGCCCTTCCGTTGGAGATAATTTCAAGTTTTCTTCCATAGGAAACCTTGCAGGCTTCGCACCAAGTAAGCCAGCTTCATCAAGAATGTCAAGTGTGTACTTACGTTGTGATATGGAGATTCCTTGAGAAGACCGAGCCACTTCCACACCCAGAAAATACTTTAACTTGCCAAGGTCCTTAATTCGAAAATGGGATTGAAGGAATTGCTTGAGGTCACGGATGGCAGCTTCATCGTTCCCTGTAATAATCATGTCGTCGACATAAATCAAGACGGTTGTGAATGAATTTCCACGCACCTTAGTAAATAGTGAATAATCAGCCGTTGACTGCTGATAGCCGGCTTGGTATATGGCAGTGGAAAATTTCTGAAACCAGCTGCGAGAGGCTTGCTTGAGGCCATAGAGAGACTTGTTGAGTCGGCATACAGTGTGCTCCCCCTGCCGACGATGCCCAGGAGGCAGCTGCATATAAACCTCCTCACAAAGATCACCGTGAAGGAAGGCATTATGGACATCCATTTGATGTAATGACCAATTACGAACAGAGGCAACAGCTAACAGACAACGAACTGTAATGAGTTTGGCAACAGGAGCAAAAGTTTCCTTGTAATCGATACCTTCACGTTGTGTAAAACCTTGGGCAACGAGGCGAGCTTTATAACGCTCGACTGTACCGTCAGAGTGGTATTTGATTTTGTACACCCATTTACAACCAATGGCGCGATGACCAGGAGGAAGAGCAGTGAGAGTCCATGTGTTATTTTGTTCAAGGGCCAGGAGTTCAGAGTCCATGGCAGCACGCCATTGAGGATCACTATCGGCCTGTGCAAAGGTAGTTGGTTCGACAAGAGTCGAGATAGCACAAGCAAAATAGCGATGCAAGGGTGAAAGATGAGCATATGATACAGAGTGAGATAAAGGATAGCGAGTACCTGACATGGAGGAGGAAGTGGCGCTGGGGGCAAGAGAGTGCACATGATATAAATGGTAGCCCTGGAGCCTGACGGAAGGTTTGGAGAGGCGGCCAGAATGTCGAGGGATAGGAGGTGGAGAGGGTGGCGATATAGAGTGTGTTGGTGGTGTAGGGAGGGCAGTCTGTGGGGAGGGTATGGTTGGGGTGGTAGATTCTTGGTCTGGCGGTGGGGTGTCAATGGAGTTAGGGGCAGTCGGTGATGGTCCAGAATGAGGGTTGGGGGACTGTGTGGTAGGAGCAGAATGAGGGTCAGTGGGTAGAGGTAGGACAAGCATATCAGGTTGATGATCAGGAGGTTGAGTGAGGAAGGGAAAGGTGGCTTCGTGGAAGACTACGTCACGGGTGGAAGAGATTTTGTGTGTGATGAGGTCGTAAACACGATAGCCTTTCTGACCTAAGGGGTACCCAACAAGAATACATCTTCGAGCACGTTGGTCAAACTTATGATTGGGAGTGAGGTTGGTAGCATAACATAAACAACCAAAAACTCGTAGGTGAGAAAAATCAGGGAGTTGATGATGCAAAATCTCATAAGGAGTTTGGTGACCAAGAAGAGGTGTAGGTAAACGATTAATCAAATAACATGCTGTTTGTATACTTTCCCCCCAAAAAGTTAGTGGTAGATTGGCTTGAAATCGAAGTGCTCGACCAACATTTAGGAGATGGCGGTGTTTCCGTTCAACTACCCCATTTTGTTGAGGGGTGGAAGGACAAGAAGTTTGAAATATGATACCCTTGCTATCAAAAAAAGAGCGTAAAGAAGTAAATTCACCACCATTATCAGCCCTAAGTGCCTTGATCATGCAATTAAATTGTGTTTGAACCCAAGCAATAAAGGAACATAACAATGCTTGTGTTTCAGACTTAAAACGCATAAGATGAATCCAAGTATAGCGAGAATAGTCATCAACAATTGTTAAAAAATACCGAGCCCCCGAATGGGAATTGACTCGATGAGGTCCCCAAATATCACAATGTATTAAATCAAAAGGTGCTTTAGAAGAAATAAAACTTGACGGAAAAGATAAACGGGTTTGCTTAGCAAGAGGGCAAATATCACATGAATGGATAGAATCAAACATAATTGTTGGAACTTGTTTGGTTAAAACTTGCAGGGGGCCGGCAGAAGGGTGCCCTAATCGTTGGTGCCAGAGAATGGAGTTGCGGCTAATGTGATGGGCAAAACTAGGGTTTTGTTCTGGCGCCAAGTAGTAGAGACCATTATATTGCTTGCCCAGGCCAATCGTCTTCCTCGTATCCATGTCCTGTATTACACAAAAATCAGGAAAGAAAATCACTATGCATCTTAATGCTTCAGTAAGTTTACTAACAGATAACAAGTAAACTCGAAAGTTAGGCACATGGAGCACTCCATCAAGTTTAATATGAGAAGTGACTTGTATAGAACCGATCGACTCGATTAAGGCCTGTCCTCCATTCGGCAGTTGAACAGAATCCATCATAGATAATGGCCTTTTTTCTAGCAAATGAGAAGAAGGAGATATGTGGTCCGTCGCCCCACTATCAATGATCCAATATAGGGTTTTCTTTTGGCAGACCTCTGACAAGTTAGAAGAAGATGTGATTGTACCTGCTGCATTTGCAAAGTGCGGCGGATTACCATCAATGTTGTTCTTCTTGAGCATCGCCATAAGTTGGTTATATTCTTCAGTAGTGAACTTTGGACCGTCACTGGACGTTGCTTTGTGCCGTGAGTCAGCATCCTTGGTGATCTCGGTCTCCACCTTCACTTGGTTTGCTATAACCTTTCTTTTGTTTGGTGGCTTGACTGATTTGCCATGATACTTATGGCCAGGTGGGAAGCCTTTCAACCAAAAGCATCTATCTACAGTGTGGTACTTTTGATCGCAATATGAACAGTGAATGATGTTTCCTTTTGGTGCAGCAGCTTCCCTGTTATGAATTACATTCATGGCATGTAAATTTATATTGTTACGATTCAGAGATACCTCTACTTGCTTCTCTTGTTGGAGAACAAGGGAGTATGCCTTCCGGGTATCTGGTAGGGGCTGCATCAATAGTATCTGTCCACGTACTGGTGCATAGGAGTCATTCAAGCCCATAAGAAACTGCATCACCCTTTCCTTCTCATCCCGATCATTCACCTTCTTCAATCCTCCACAGGTGCAAGTCGGGATCTCATTATAGGATGTCAGTTCATCCCACAATGCTTTCAGTTTTGTGTAGTAAACCGAGATTGATTGTTGTTCCTGCCTGAGTTCAACAATCTCTCTCTTGATTTGATAAATGCGTGAATCGTTTCCTTGTGAGAAACGATCTCTCAAATCAGCCCAAACATCGGCTGCCGTCGTGTAATAAGAAACACTACTTGCAATGTCATCGTGAACCGAGTTGAGGATCCAGGCGAGAACCATATCATTGCATCTTTGCCATGACGCAAACTTTGTGTCAGTCTCTGACGGAGGGTCGATGGTGCCATCAACCATGCCAAGTTTATTCTTCGCGCTTAAGCTGATTCGCATAGCACGACTCCAAGTATTGTAGTTGTCTCCCTGAAGTGTTTTGGAGACCAAGATATTCCCAGGTTGGTCTGAGGAATGTAGGATAAAAGAATTTGAGACATCTGTGAGTGTCTTTGTAGGATCTGAATCATCCATGGTGGTTGGGTGATGTTGTGTTTGTTGAATTTTGCGGAAGCTGTGTGGGTATTCAGAGTCACCAGAAACGGTGCTCTGATACCATGTTGAAAAATAACTCAGCTAGGATTTAGAGATATGAGATATAGGATATAGTTGTTGAATAATTCATATTCATACCGTTTCTTGCTAGTACATTGGTATTATATAATACAAGAGTTTCAATCTATTCCTACAATCAAGGAAATCAATCAAGTGTCCTAATGATGTTGTCTTCCAATAAAGGTATCAACAATCAAGTGTCCTAATGATGTTGTCTTCCAATAAAGGCATCAATCTATTCCTATGATCAAGGGAATACAATTAAGTGTCCTAATGATGTTGTCTTCCAATAGAAAGCATCTAATTCTTTGATGAAAATTGCATATTTAATAATCGTAGAAAACTTTGCAGTTGTTCTTTAACTTTGTTTCTTGATTAAGCAACGTATCTATGTGCAGCTTACCATCTAGGTAGCCTGATGGTGAAGATTGTACAGAAAAAAAGGCTAGAATATGGACTATCAATGAAGCAAATGAGTCACATGCAGTACTATTACTTTGTAAACTGTACGAGAGAGAGAGAGAGAGAGAGAGAGAGAGAGAGAGAGAGAGAGAGAGAGAGAGAGATGAAAGAGAGTGAGATGGAGAGGTTGAAGAAACAGAGAGAAAACGATGAGGAAATAGAAAGAGTGGGAGAGGCACTGAGTCGAACAAAATGGCCATATCAATGGGCCATGTACGACAATTGGGAACGCCTGAAACAATACTATAAGGGAAACTGGGAAGAGGTATTCAGTCCATTGACAACGAACAACGATACTGTACTTCACGTCGTAGCCTTTGCCGGGCGGAGCGACGTGCTTGAATTCTTGATTTCACTTGTGACAACTGCGACCAACGACGACCCTCGGAATCTACGGAATGCCTTGGTGCTGGAGAATAGCCACGGGAACACCATCCTCCACGAGGTGGCGGCGTCGGGAAACCTGAAAGCGGCAATGTTGTTGGTAAGCCACGATAACCGCACTAGAGAGGTAATTGTTAGACGGGATGCTGACCAAGACAATGAGTATGAGCCGGATGTTGATGCTAGCAAAAGTGGTCATGTTCTGTCATTCAAACTGAAAAACCCCTCCTTCGCCTCTCATGTGTTAATATTTTTCTCATCAATTTGCCACTTTCCACTACTACTGAAATTTTTGTAACATTGCAATTGTGAACATCGTCATTTGAAATCATCCCCATTATCATTTGGTTATAAACCATACTATAACAAGGTCTTCTTAGTGTTTTTCAGGTCGCCCCCACTAGAAGAAATTTCTAACTCCGTCCCTTGTAGCCTGCTGCTTTAACTTCTAGAGATGCTGAGTAGCGCGTGGTGACGCTTGAGAGCCCTGCCCATTTATTAAGGACAATCTTGTATTTCTTGAATAAAAGTCCATGTGTCACCTTACGGATTTTGGGGATTATTTTTATCTCCACACACAACACACTGATTATTGAACAGAGTTTACAATTCTAGTTGTTGAATGCACTTCAATAAATAAATAAATAATAGCTCTCAAATCAAAGATATTTGCTACATATGTAAATGGTATTAAAACATGCTAGCTAAAAAAATATATAAATAAAAAAGCTGTGAAGTCAATCGTTCACTATCTCACCAATTTGTAGTTATTGGTATTTATTTTGGTTTGGACTTACAACACACAAATCAATACATTCAACAACACCCTTACTGATTGAGGATTTCCTTTACAGGGAAAAACGAAATTATAAACTTCTTAACTTTCTTAAATAGGAATTTCAAAGAATGAGAAAATCCTGGAAGCTGTATGAGCCCAAGTACAGACACAGGAAGAAGGGCAGCAACATAAAGCAGAGACCTTGTCAATTCCTCATTGAGATGAATTAAGAGCATAGCTGTAGCAGTGAACGTGAGCATGGTCGTCACTAGCGAGAAGAAAAGAAAGGCAAATCCTAAATGCAGCCTGAGCGGAAGAGATTGATGGAAGTTTTTGTACTCAAAAGGAGATGTCAAGATTGAGAGAAACGTGACAAGAGAAGACAATGAGCTGATGAGCGAGACAAGGTCTGTGATGATAAAGGTAGTGAAGAAAGGAGATTGTCGGAGAACAGGAGCACCGCCTGAACTGTAACCCCCGGGAGCAGTGTAGGCGGCTGCAAAGACCACAGTGGCCACTAGAGCTGCCACGGCCGAGCATGACTGGGCAGTGTCTTTTATCCATGTTTGTGCCGAAAGAAGAAGCTTGTCATGCTCGCTATTGAAGAGCTCCTCCGCTGTCACACCCTTGTCGTTGCGGTGCATGATATAATGAGGTGGAATTATCTTTCCCACGCGCTACCAACAAAATGGAAAAACTATTAATATATGAATTACCCATTTCAATTCTTAGTCTATTTTTGTTCCCAATATGAATGAAAAAAGGCTCATTAAGTTTTCTTTCTAATTTTAATTTTTGATGCGAAGATTCATTAGGTTTTAGGTCATATTAACGGTAGACTATATTCAATTAATTATTTGCAACAAAATTATGTAATTTCCCATCATTTTTATAATTCAAATTAAAATAGTTAATTCAAAATGAGAGAATATTTAATCAGAGCAGTATCCTCCCACCTCTCTCTCCGAGTTCGAATTTTTAATTCTTTAGTTTATAAATAGATGAAATTAATGTAAAAATATCACTTGTATAAAAAAAAAAAAAAGAAGGTGAAAGATAGTATAACTAAGGCCAGAGTCACTCACCACCATCCAACGTAATTCTTCTTGCAATTGCAATGCAGGACCACTTACACGTTGAGTTTCTGGAGAGTAATATGTCATATCTGCAGCTTGATGCAATAAGGTATTTCCATAACTATCAATCCTCGAAGTTAACCTTGACGTTATCATTCTGCTTCTCTTCACAAACTTATATATCTGCAACTGACGATGCTGAATCGACATATGCAAAATGTTTTGTTGATTGCCGATATCATGAGCCTCAACCGCCTGAGGATGTACCTCAAACATCTTTTTCACAAGAGGTAATATTCCGGTGCTAGTTGCTATAAGCAGTGGGGTGTAGTTATAAATAGTGGATTTTTTTGTTTCTCTTCCATCAGTACCAATACCAGCACTATCTTTCTGTGAGGACACCAAGGAAATTGTCTTGTCTTTTTCTGTTTTCTTACTTTCTACCCACGAATAGTCTTCCTCCACGAGCAGATGAGTGAGCTCCAATAGTGATTTTTCTTTTTTTATTTGCTTCAAGTTGGGAAGGACGCGAAGCCATCCTGTGTATGATTGATCATGCATATATAGGAATTAACAATATAGTTAACTTTGTTTTACCATCACGCATGCACATAGTGATTTTTTTTTCTTTCTCTTTACCGGATTTTTCTGTGTTTGAGAAATGATAAGAGATCAAATTTTTGTATTATATTTGTGTATCGTTTAATGTGATAAGTAATGTGTACATGTCACATTAATTAATGAATTTCTTTTATTGGATATTGATTATATGCATTACTTGCCAATTGAAATGGTATTCCAATAATATTTTGTCTTTAGTTTCTTTCCTTATCCATTGGTTCTGCATCTCTTTGACCATCCTTCCTCCGCTATTCTATTTCCCACATTTCTGTGCAGGTCTCTATTTCTAATACAATGAAAACTAAAAATTGAAGCTAGTAACGCTTTCTAACAAGAGCTTCTCCAATTGGCTTCTTGCTAAAATTTAGCGATAGTTGAAAAGTTCACCTTCAATAACATTACCAATAATGCTCCTAAGATAGCAAATCCTCCGGTAGCTCTTAAATATGGAAAGGAAAAGAGAATCTCCTAATAACTAGTAGCATTAATTACTATTATGTTCCTAATATTTGAAATCGAAATATTTCTATTGGCTCATAGTTTTTTTTTAATCAAAAGTTTCTTTAAAATAGAGAATATGATTGGAGAGGTATGAACACATGTGAACATGTTTTGTTACAATATGAGTAAAGTGTAGGTGTATATTGGTCTGCCATTTGGGTTCAAATTAGTTTAGAAATGTCTTATTGGAAGAGGTTTGGATGTCCTAGTTAATAAAGGATTGAAACTAGGTATTGATCCTAAATTACACGATAATATTAAAAATGGGAGACATTTCCTACAAAGATTCTGATACGAGTATCGTAGGGATATATTGTTTATCAATATAAATAGTAGTTTTTGCTGTGAAAAAATAATACCCTCATTATATTGGACCAAATTAAGAGTTATTGTTTGGTTATCTAGCAGAGAGAAAAAAGCTTACTATTGAAGTCGATTATAACTTCATCTTCTTTGATTTGTAAAGTTCAGATTTACATGTTGATAATTTATATATAATTAAGAATTGAACAAAACATAAAATTCATAGAAGCAAAAAAACAAAGGAGAATAATTAATACGTCCGATTTATGTATTCGAGGTTTGAGTTTTATGTACTTGTGAGCTTCTTCGACAAGCAAGCTGTGGGAAGCTGTGGAATCCATCTGCTCTCTATATCACCGTTTTGATTTGGTGTGGCCCCACCAACACTATCATCTTCAGAGAGGCCTGAATATATGTAATTAAGATAAAAAGAGAAGCACTGTAAATTCTTCTCTTGCACTCCATTAGCAGGAGTAAAACAAGTATTTTCACTAGAGTACAGGTAATTAGTATATTTATTTAAAAGAGATTAGAAAGAAATGGAGTATTTATTTTTTTTAATTATTGTTAGTTACTATACACATTATTGTGTTTAATGTAAGCGTATAGATACGTACATTTATGAATAAGCATGTTCCATAAGCTTTCGCGATTGTAGAATTGGAAGGCAGATGGCATCTTGGCTAGCAATTGAAGGCTTGTGAAACCATCGTCTTCCCTTCTTTTTGCAAGAAATGGGTACTTTTTCAGTAGCCAAACAGCATTGTCTGCATTATTTATGAAAAGTGGAAACACAAAAGTCAAACACTTGCTCAAACTAACATAGACCTTGAAGGAGCCCCACCAATATAAACAAAAGAAAACTAATGAAAACAGCTTGAAAATTTTGAGTTTTAACGATTAGAACAAAATAAAAGGTAAAGTGAATAGTAACAGGATTGACTTTTTAGTGTAAAAATGTGGTTTTTCGTTAAAATGAACAATACCAAGAGATTTTCGTTAAAGTTCCCTATAAACAAGCCCAACTATATTGTATATTAATTATTGTCTAACTTTGATGAATAATGCTATTTTGAATGGAGAGAGAGAGAGAGAGAGAGAGAGAGAGAGACCAAAATGTTGGTTAATGACAACAATATGAAGAACGGACATCCGATCAACAGATCTGGTGAAGTGGTGCTCTGTATTCACATCTTGGTGGTTGAAAAAGTTGACCAACTGATGCTCTGTATTCTCATATGTGTTGTTGAAAAAGTTGACCAACTTTTTATGACCGTAAGCAGCTGCCCTGTAGAACGGTGTTTCTCCTAACTTGTTCTCAATCTCCACAATACGTCTAGAGCTAGCATCAACATCCGGCTCATACTCATTGTCTTGGTCAGCATCCCGTCTAGCAATTAGCTCTCTCCTAATGCGGTTATCGTGGCTTACCAACAACATTGCCGCTTTCAGGTTTCCCGACGCCGCCACCTCGTGGAGGATGGTGTTCCCGTGGCCATTCTCCAGCACCAAGGCATGCCGTAACTCTCTAGGGTCCTTGGTCTTAGTTGTCACAAGTGAAATCAAGAACTGGAGCATGTCGCTCCGCCCAGCGAAGGCTACGACGTGAAGTACAGTGTCGTCGTTCGTTGTCAATGGACTGAATACCTCTTCCCAGTTTGTCTTATAATTGTTTCATGCTTTCCCAGTTGTCGTCCATGGCCCATTGATATGGCCTTTTTGTTCGACTCAGACCCTTTCCCGCTCTTTCTATTTTGTCATCTTTTTCTCTCTCTTTCTCCAACCTCTCTTTCTCTCTCTCTTCCATCTCTCTATTCAATCTCTCTCTCTCTCTCGTACAATTTACACAGTGGTACTGTATGTGACTCATTTGCTTCATTTTATAGTCCATATTCTGCCCTTTTTTTCTGTACAATATTCACCATCAGGCTAGCTAGATGGTAAGCTGCACATAGTACGTTGCTTAATCAAGAAACAAAGTTATAGAATAACTGCAAAGTTCTCTAAGAGAATTATTTATGCAATTTGCATCAAAGAATTAGATGCATTCAAATTATATAATGTCAAAAGCTGAAAAAGGAGAGTTTTGAAAAGATCCAAAGCTACCAACTGTGTTCTTCCCAGCCTTGTGGTAAAGTGTGTTAGCATTGATCCTCATCATCGTTTCTTTTTCTTTTAATTCTTGCTTTTTTCAGGTGACTCCTATTATTTTTAGGAACGGATGATATTCTAGCCTTTAGTGTTAGTCATGAGAAATTTTTTAGTGTATTACAAACCAAATACAAGAGCATCTTCAACCAATACTTCAAATTGCCAAGTAGACATGTAATGGTAAAAAATGGCATCTCATTTCATTCCAACCCATCAACCAAAAGTTGATGTGGATTGAAGGCTTGGTGGTAGACGTCAAAAGTGCCGCCTCAAATTGCATATGCCAAATAATTATTTTAGGCTTTTTATTTATTTTTATTTAACTTTTGGACTACCTTGCATTGAATGTTTGGTATAAGTGTCGCTATTTATATTTCTTTTAGTATTTATTGTGATTTAAAAAATTAATATCTTAAAATACAAAATAATATATTAGACACATCGGTTGGCGATGCAATTTTAACATGATGTCAAATTGCCACGTAGATCATCAAATTCAAATTTGGTGTTCAATATTTGACATCTTTTTTAGAGATACTTTAATAATACAATTGGTTAAAAACTTTATAAGAAAATCCTAACAAATTGAATTATGACATTTAATATACTGAACTGTGTTTCCCGCACACTAAAAAATTTCCCCATATTCACAACCTTTTAACCCCCGGCTATAGAAAATTTGATGTAAACCCAAATCGCTTATTTTTCTTTTAAGCACCCTCATCTTATAGAGCGAAAATACAACACCCCTATTAAAAGCGTATGATCCTTCCACACATATCCTCCTTTATAGTTCTCTCTAATTACAAAAGTGAGAACTATAAAGTAGAAACAAAATGATAATAGCATAGAGCTTTTCCAATATTGAGTATAATTCTCTTAACTGGGGTCGACATGTGGATACCCATATAGCTCTCGCCGAACACACACTTTTTCGCCGTTGTCATCAAACTTCCTTACTTTGGCTTGATCTTGAGCATGCTCTTGACACTTTTAGACCAATTTCGTTTTCACTTTTTGTTTTCTTAAATGAAAGTTGAATTCTTGTTTGATAACTATTTTCAGTTTTCAAAAAATCAAGCCATTTGATAATCATTTCGTTTTCAGTTTTTTTTTCTTCACTTTTTTAAAAACTGAAATTTTGTTTGATAACTATTTTTAGTTTTCAGCAAAATGAAAACTGAAAACTACTTTCTTGATTTTTCAAAATTTGACCTTGAGTTTTTATTTTTTGGTTTTCAGTTTTCATTTTTTTGGAAACTGAAAGTAGTTACAAGAACCAAAACTACTTTCTTGATTTTTCAAAAATGAAAACTGAAAACTACTTTCTTGATTTTTCAAAAAAGTGAAAACTGAAAACCAAAAACTAAAAACAAAAAACGAAATGGTTATCAAATAGTCTCTTAGATCTGCAACATTGGTTTTTATCCGCTCCTTGCTCCTTGCTCCTTGGGGTGTCTTGCTCTTTAACAGTCTTTGATGAGCACTCGCTCGGTGAACACTTTTTGTCTATCAACTATTATCAAATTAATATAGGTGATAAATTTGCCACTTAGTATTACGGTTTAGTGATATTCTTTTTTGTTTATACGTGAGAGGTATTAGGTTCGATTCTCGCAAAAGTAAATTTGAACCATATTCTTGCTAGCCATTATGAGGTTTAGCCCATTCTCCCACCCCCTTAGTGTAGATTGTTTGTTAAAAAAATATATAGGTGATAAGTTTACAAGCTATATATTTCACACCTCTCATTAACACTGTCAGAAAAATTTAACAATGAAATAAAGGGTGTAACAACTATTTGATAAAACAACACACACTGATTATTGAATGGAGATTACAATTCTAGTTGTTGAATACATTTCAATAAATAAATAATAGCTCCCAAAATCAAAGATATCTGCTACATAGATATGTAAATGGAAAAAAACATGCTTAGCTAAAAATATAAAAAAAGCTGTGAAGTCAATCGTCCATTATCTCACCAATTTGTAATTATTGGTATTTATTTTGGTTTGAACTTGCAACACACAAATCAACATTCAATAAATACCCTTACTGATTGAGGATTTCCTTTACAGGGAAAAACGAAATTATAAACTTCTTAACTTTCTTAAATAGAAATATCAAAGCCTGAGAAAATCCCGCATACAAAGGAAGCTGTATGAGCCCAAATACAGACACAGGAAGAAAGGCAGCAACATAAAGGAGAGACCTTGTTAATTCCTCATTGAGATGAATCAAGAGCACAGCTGTAGCAGTGAACGCGAGCATGGTCGTCACTAGCGAGAAGAAAAGAAAGGCAAATCCTAAATGCAGCCTGAGCGGAAGAGATTGATGGAAGTTTTTGTACTCAAACGGAGATGTCAAGATCGAGAGAAACGTGACGAGAGAAGACAATGAGCTGATGAGCGAGACAACATCTGTGATGATAAAGGTAGTGAAGAAAGGAGAGTGTCGAAGAACAGGAGCACCGCCTGAACTGTAACCCCCGGGAGCAGTGTAGGCGGCTGCAAAGACCACAGTGGCCACTAGAGCTGCCACGGCCGAGCATGACTGAGCAGTTTCTTTTATCCATGTTTGTGCCGAATGAAGTAGCTCTGCATGCTCACTGTTGAACAGCTCCTCCGCTGTCATACCCATGTTGTTGCGGTGCATGATGTAATGAGGAGGCATTATCTTTCTCACGCGCTACCAACAAATTGGTAAAACTAACTATTAATGTATGAATTAACCATTTCAATTCTTAGTCTAGCATATTTTTGTTTCCAATATGAATAAAAGGAAGGCTCATTATGTTTTTTTTTAATTTTAATTTTTGATGGGAAGACTCATTAGATTTTAGGTGGCTCATATTAACTGTAGAATATATTCAATTAATTATTTGCAACAAAATTATGTAATTTCCCATAGTTCTGATAATTCAAATTAAACTATGTTTGCCCAAGATGAATAATAGTTTATTCAAACTGAGGCAATGTTTCCCCAAGTTCGAATTTCTCATTCCGTAATTTATATGTAGATGAATTTAATGTTAAAATATCACATGTATAAAAACTGTGAAAGAGAATATAACTAAGGGTAGAGTCACTCACCACCATCCAACGTAATTCTTCTTGCAATTGCAATGCAGGACCACTTACACGTTGAGTGTCTGGAGAGTAATATGTCATATCTGCAGCTTTATGCAATAAGGTATTTCCATCACTGTCAATCCTCCAAGTTAACCTCGACGTTATCATTCTGCTTCTCTTCACAAGCCTATATATCTGTAACTGACGATGCTTAATCGACATATGCAAAATGTTTTGTTGATTGCCGATATCGTGCGCCTCAACCGCCTGAGGATGTACCTCAAGCATCTTTTTCACAAGAGGTAATATTCCGGTGCTAGTTGCTATAAGCAGTGGGGTGTAGTTATAAATAGTGAATTTTTTTGTTTCTCTTCCATCACCACCATTACCAGCACTATCTTTCTGTGAGGAAACCAAGGAAATTGTCTTGTCTTTTTCTGTTTTCTTACTTTCTACCCACGAATAGTCTTTCTCTACAAGCAGATGAGTGAGCTCCGATAGTAATTTTTCATTTTTTGTTTGCTTCGCGATCGAAAACACTCGAGGCCATCCTGTGTATGATTGATCATGCATATATAGGATTAAAATTAACAATATAGTTAACTTTGTTTTCACCATTATGCATGCATCGTGTTTTTCTTTTCTTTCTCTTTACCGGATTTTTATGGTTAAGGTTGTACCGGGACCCCTTCATGTTCCATATTTTAAGGCTCAAGTGGTTTACCAAAAAAAAAAAGGGCTTAAGTGAAAAGAACTTAAAACAATTTTGGAAAGGAGATCTCATTTTTGTACCACATTTGTGTGTCATTCAATGTGACAAGTGATGTGTACATGTCATGTTAATTAATGAATTTCTCTCATTACATGCATCACTTACCAAATGATATGGTACCCTAATAATTTTTGGCCTTTAGTTTTCATTTTTTGTGTCCTTTCCTTATCCATTTTCTACATCTCTTCTAATCCTTCCTTCACTATTCTATTTCCCACATTTCTGTGTAGGTCTCATCTATTTCTAATACAATGAAAACTAAGAACTCAAAAAATAATTATTAAAGGGCTAGTAACGCTTTCTAACTAGAACTTCTCCAATGAGTTCCTTACTAAAATTTTGTGATAGTTAAAAAAAATTTCATGTTCAATCCTCTAGTAGCTCTTAAATCTGGGAAGGGAAAAAGAAGCTCCTAATGACTCTAGCATTTATTACTACTATGTTAGTAGTATTTGAAATTAAAATTAATTTCTATTGTTTCATAGTCTTTTTAATCAAATTAGGGAGTATGATTGGAGAGGTATGAACACATGTGAACATGTTCTGTTAGAAATGAGCATAAGTGTATGTGTATACTGGTCAGTTGTTTTAGTTTAAATTAGTTTAGAAAATACTTATTGGAATTGACTGTCCTAGTTAATAAAGGATTAAAACTGGGAATTGATCCTAAATTACTCACTTGTATTAAAAATGGGAGGCAATCTTGGTTTCCTACAAAGATTATAATAGGAGAATCGCAGGGATATATTGTTTGTCAATATAAATAGTAGTCATTGTTCTCACAGAAAAATACTCTCATTATATTGGACCAAAGACATTGTTTGATTGAGTAATGTGTATCTAGCAGAGAGAAGAAACTTACTATTGAAGTCAACTATAACTTCATCTTCTTTGATTTGTAAAGGTCAGATTTATTCATAATGCTCATCATTTAGTCTATATAATTAAGAATTGAACAAAGCATACAAATCATAGGAGCAAAACAACAAAAGACAGTAATATATTACGTTCGATTTATTATATTCGAGGTTTGAGATTTATTTACTTGTGAGCGTCTTCGACAAGCAAGCTGTGGGAAGCTGTGGAATCCATCTGCTCTCTATATCACCGTCCCCATCAACATTATCTTCAGAGAGGCCTGAATAATATATGTAATTAAGATAGAAAGGGAAGCAGAAATATGATCTCATCCTAAATTCTATTCTTTGCACTCCATTAGGAGTAAAACAACTGTTTTTACTAGAGTACAGGTAATTAGTATAGTTAAAGTGTTGTGAAATTGTTTAATCCGAATATCATGTACACATCATTATATACTAGCTGCTAGATTAAAGTCCTATGTTATATATGCATGTGGAATGAAGCTACGGAGAACATAAAAAGAGATTAGAGAGAAATGGAGATTTTATTTTTTTTTATTTTTTTATGTTTTTAATTATTGTTATTTACTATACACATTATTGTATTTAATGTAAGCGGGGGACATAATTGGGAGTTTATTTCGATGTGGTATACAATTCCTCTTCTCTTAAATAATAGTATAGACACGTACGTTTATGAATAAGCATCTTCCATAAGCTTTTGCGATGGTAAACTTGGAAGGCAGATGGCATCTGGGCTAGCAATTGAAGGCTTGTGAAACCATTGTCTTCCCTTCTTTTTGCAAGACATGGGTACTTTTTCAGTAACCAAACAGCAGTTTCTGCATTATATATGAAAAGTGGAAACAGAAAAGAAGAAAGAATGTTAATCAAACAACCAAATGACTTATTATCGCAATTTAGCTGATTTTTACGAAAGTAAATATTATGATAGGCTCTTGCCACACATCTACCCGTGTGTCAAATTGGTTATTTAATATTTTTTTTCTTTTATTAAAAAATTGTATTTACATGCTTTTTAAATAAAAATAAAAATAAATACGTCAGAAACTGCTCTCCTGTGCATGAGGTAATTTCATTTTGAATTTTACAGTTTTGTCTCTTAGGCGTTCCACAATGGCCGGAAAAAGTGAGTGTGATACCACCATATTGGACTCATATAGAAATCATACTTTTACAATGGACGGAAAAAATTGAGTGTGAGACTAATATATTGAACTCACACTGGTGTGAGACATATATAGTGTTATAGGTATCAAACTCAGGTTGCCTGATTCCTATATTTAGATATCACGCTCACTTAAACTACTGTGAAATACCTTATTACAAATTAAATTACATTCTTTGAAAATTTAAAGAGAAGAGGGGCATTTTTCAAAAGTACACAAAAATGACACACTTCCGCAAACTCTAAATTAACATACGCCTTGGAGGAGCCCCATCAATATAAACAAGCCCAACTATATATATTAATTATTGTCTAACTTCGATGAATAATTCTATGTCAAAAATATTAAAGATAGGGATTAATTACTAAATCCTATTTTTAATACAATCCTGAATGAAGACCAACACTTCAAGTTAGAATCCTTATCACCATCAATTACGGATATTCACCTTATCATCTCTTAATTAACATCTTTGAAATATTATTTCCTTGTGCATCCTACAGATAACATAACTTGGCCAATAGGAAGCTGCCATGTGTAGGACAAAACCCTACACCCATGGCCAGCCATCTCCCACTATTTATATCATCATCTCAATCAAATTCTGGTAAGCTTTTCGTTATACAAAAAATCCTAAACATGGGCATCGAAGATCCATTGGCCAAACCCCCTCCCCAAACTCCTCATGGGCGTGTGAGGCTTTTGATCAAAGATGTTGATTGTTTTGTAGGTACTTTTTCGTCAAGACTAAAGACAACAAAAATTCATCCCAAATTGGTGATTTTATTGAGAGTTTGATTCAAATGCTCGAATAAGACTCTCGCATTCAACGTTTTGAACTTTTTGTTTATACATAAATTTTTCCACACATTTCTTTTCTTAGAAAACTTTTATAAGTTCATGAAATAACCCTGGAGAAAAAAGACGATAACGAAAAATTCTGAAATCAAGACGAACGAAACATTCTACGTTCAAGAATATGGACCTGACAACGGAGCACCATCGCGGTCATGATAGCAGCGGCATTAGCCACTGTAGTGGCCCATGGGACAGCTCCTGGCGGCTACCTTCACCCATTACCACTGACGTGCCCCAATCAACAATTGCTGCAACTTTTCTGCAGACAATGAAAAATCCAGCACGTGCTGGTGCTTCATGCTGCTTAATTAGGAGCAGGCTTCAAAGCTCCAAGCGAAAGGCCCAGACTTGCAGACCTCGCTGGCCGAACATAAGCCCAAGAACTGTAGGGGCCCAATCCGCTCTGCCATCAGAAAAACTGATCTGTAGCCCAAGGCCAAGGCGCTAAAGCGGAGCGGCAATAGATCCAGGAGCCACTCGCAACTAACAAGGCAGCCCCTGAGGCCCATTCCGCAGAAGCCCAATGCGCTCATGCCAGGCTTTCTAGGCCCTTTCTTGTATTTGCCTAGCAATAGGCCATGACAGCAGCCTTCCATGGCCACTCCTTCTTGAACCCAACAGGCCCTAGCAGCCCATTTTGTTGGAGCCCAATCAGCGCGACCCAACACGCCCAGTTGCAGTCAACAAGGGTCAAACCGACTCGGATCCACGCCCCTTGGGCCCAGGCCCGTCCACGGGTGACCCAAAAAAAAAAATTTCACGACCATTTCTAGCCCTTTTTTGGTGTTTTGAATCCGTTTTCGATGTTGGCGATTTTATTAAACAATATGTCAGTTTTTTAAAAAGTGAAGAATAAAAAACTGAAAATGCAATGGTTATCAAACGGCTTGATTTTTTTGAAAACTAAAAGTAGTTATCAGACAAGGTTTTAACTTTCAGTTTTTAAAAAGGTGAAAACGAAATGGTTCTAAGAGTGTCAAGAGCATGCTCAAGTTCTTGAAGCCAAAAGAAGGAAGTTTGATGACAATGGCGGAAAGTCTGTTCGGCGAGAGCTATATGGGTATCCACATGTCGACCCCGGTTAACAGAATTATACTCAATATTGGAAAAGCTCTATGCTATTATCATTCTATTTAGAGATGGGGAAAATACCCATGGGTTTGGGAAACCGTGGTTACCCACCCATTTAAAGTTTACGGTTACGGTTATGGGTAACCGTTTAGACAAACAAACGGTTATGGGTATAACCGTTTATCTGTGAAATTTAAATGGGCGGTTATGGGTATTACCCGCGGTTATAACTGATATCTATTTACCCTATTTAATTTAATATATGTAAAATTAAAAAAAAAATTAAAAATCCTAAATTTTCAATCTCTCCGTCAGACTCAGAGTCTCAAACACCCCGTCACCCAAGCTTTCCCACTTTCCCAAATGACGATGAACTTGAGAGAGGGGAAGATATTAAGCTAGAATTTGTGAAAGCCATACAACAATCACGAAGTTCTGTCATTGTGTTTTCACAAGACTACGCGTCCTCGAGATGGTGCCTTAATGAGCTTGTGATGATCCTCAAACGCAAGAAGACCTCCAACCATGTAGTCTTACCGGTCTTCTATGATGTCGATCCATCCCATTTGAGGAAGCAGACAGGGTCACATGATGCATTGCAAAAGCATTTGCTAGACACCAAAAAACTCATCGTTTGACACGGTGAAAGGATGGAGTGAAGCCCTCGCAAAAGCTGCAAATTTGGCAGGGATGGTTTTACAGAATGAAGAAGATGGGTACGTAATTTCGTTACAAATAGCTAAGTCGATTTATGACGTTTGATTGCAGGTCTTTTTAATCCTATGGATTATAATTAAAGACTTGCTTGGGTGTAGCAGAAAAATAACGTTAGTAAATTATTATTTCAATTATTGGAATTGTATGATGACTTAAATGATTAAAATAAGGAAATGTATGTTAAAATGTACTTATAACGGTGTTTAATTGTCAGGAAACGAAAATTATGACAATTTTTTCTTTTTGTAATTTTGGACTGATGAAAAAGGGTAAATGGGTAAAAAAAAAGATAAACAGATTAAAAAACGGGTAAATGGGTAAGGTTATGGTTAAACGGTTATGGATATGGTTAACCGTTTATAAACGGTTATGGATATGGATATAACCGTTTATGCAATTACCCAGCGGGTAAACGGTTATGCGGACATGAACATAAACGATTATGGGTAAATAACCGCGGTTACCCATCCGCCATAACCATTGCCCATCCCTAATTATATTTCTACTTTTTAGTTCTCACTTTTGTAATTAGAGAGAACTACAGAGGAGGATATGTGTAGAAGGATCACACCCTTTTAATAGAGGAGTTGTATGTTCGCTCTATAAGATGAGGGTGTTTTAAAAGAAAAATAAGCGATTTGGGTTTACATCAAATTTTCTATAGCCGGGGTTAAAAGGTTGTGAATAACGAGAAATTTTTCAGTATGTTGGAAACACAACCTAGTATATTAAATGTCATAATACAGTTTGTTAGAATTTTCTTATAAAGTTTTTAACCAATTGTATTATTAAAGCATCTTTAAAGAAGACGTCAAATATTGAATACCAAATTTCAGTTTGATGATCTATGTGGCAGTTTGACATCATGTAAAATTACATTGCCAACCTATGTGGCAGTTTGACATCAAGTATTTTAAGATATTAATTTTTCAAATCATAATAAATTCTAAAAGAAATATAAATAGCTACACTTATACCAAGCATTTAATGCAAGGCTAGTCCAAAAGTTATTAAAAAATAAATATAAATAAATAAAGAACTAAAATAATTATTTGGCATATGCATTTTGAGGCCGCACTTTTGACGCCTCCCACCAAGCCTTCAATCCACATCAGCTTTTGGCTAATGGGTTGTAATCAAGGACTAAAAAATCGATAATATCGGCGAAATATCGCAGATATTATCGTTTTTTGGGACCGGCGATATTTTCAGGGTATTAAATTAATTATCGTAATAATATCGCGATATTATCGATAATATCGCCATCTCCTCCGTCGTCTGGCCGTCGTCGCAACGGCAGCCGAGCTCCGTCGTCGCAGGCTGCCAAGATCTGCGCCTCTCTGCCAAGATCTACGCCTCTCTCTGCAATCCTCTCTCCGGATCCCAGAACCCGCTCGGGTTTGATGGATCCTAAAACTCGCTCGGGTTTGATGGTGCTCGCCGCCGCCGGGAGGTGAGAAAGGGAGAAGGAACGGAGGAGAGGGAGAGAGAGTTCAGGAGGGTGGTGGAGATGCTGCGCTGGCATCGGGGTGGACGAATTTGGGTGTGCTTGGGTGTGGCCGGAATATGGGTTGGGCATCCTTGGGTCATCGGGGTTCCTCTGCGCGTCGCCGTGCTTCCCAGAGACGGAGGAGAGGGAGGGAGGGTGGTGGAGATGCTGCGCTGGCATCGGGGTGGACGAATTTGGGTGTGCCTGGGTGTGGGTGCGGAGGAGAGTTCAAGAGAGAGCTAAGGGTGTGGGAACGGAGGATAGTTCGAGAGAGATCTAGAGTTGAGATCTAACTCTGAGAGTTGAGATCTGAGAGAGAGTGAGGAGTCCGAGAGAGACTCGGGAAAAGAGAGAGAGAGAGATAGGGTGAGGGTTAGTGGCTGCCACGTGGCAGCGTGATGGAGAGTGAGAATCAAGATGGAGGGTCCAGATTAGATTAGGATAAAGGACTCAATTGCACAATTTATATAATTTTAGGGAAAGAGTGAAAATATAAATTAATTTGGGGGTGGGGTTTCACTTCTTTCATTAATTACTACATATTTTCTACACTCACAATGTTTGCCAGCTCGCTATATAATCAACTTAAATCAGTTAAATCCATCATGCAATGCATTTCCTTCCAATTTTTTGTGATAAACTAATAGATAATTGACTAAATAAACATCCTGCAAAGTTTCAATAAAAATTTCCAAGTTTTTCTTACAATTTCCGTGGTTTTTATTCAATTTTTATCGATATCGATAATATCCCGATATTTCCATCGATATTTCCGTGTTTTTGGACTACCGATATTTCCGATATCATCGATATTTAATACCTTGGTTGTAATGAAATGAGATGCTATTTTTTTACCATTACATGTCCACTTGGCAATTGAAAGCATCGACTGGAGATGCTCTTGTATTTGGTTTGGCGAGCTATTTTCTCGATATACTGAAAAAAAAGCTCTCGTGACCAAAACTAAAGGCTAAAATATCATCCGTCCCTAAAAATAATAGGAGTCACCGAAAAAAGCAAGAATTAAAAAAAAAAAAAAAAAAAAACCATGAGGATCAATGCTAACACACTTTACCACAAGGTTGGTAAGACACAGCTGGTAACTTTGGATCTTTTCAAAACTCTATTTTTTCCGCTTTTGACATCATAGATTTTGAATGCATCTAATTCTTTGATGCAAATTGCATATATAATTCTCTTAGAGAACTTTGCAGTTATTCTTTGACTTTGTTTCTTGATTAAGCAACGTACTTACTATGGGCATCTTACCATTTAGCTAGCCTGATGGTGAATATTGTACAAAAAAAAAAGGCCAGAATATGGACTATAAAATGGAGCAAATGGGTCCCATATAGTACCACTGTGTAAATTGTGGACTATAAAATGAAGCAAATGAGTCACATAGAGTACCACTGTGTAAATTGTACGAGAGAGAGCGAGAGATATGAGAAATAGAAAGAACGGGAAAGGGTCTGAGTCGAACAAAAGGCTATATCAATGGGCCATGGACGACAATTGGGAACGCCTGAAGCAATACTATAAGACAAACTGGGAAGAGGTATTCACTACATTGACAACGAACGACGACACTGTACTTCAGGTTGTAGCCTTCGCAGGGCGGAGTGACGTGCTCGAGTTCTTTATTTTACTTGTGACAACTGCGACTAATGACCCTAGAGAGTTACGGCATGCCTTGGTGCTGGAGAATGGCCACGGGAACACCATCCTCCAAGAGGTGGCGGCGTCGGGAAACCTGGAAGCGGCAAAGTTGTTGGTAGGACATGAATGTGTATATATCATTTCCTTTTTAAAAAGGGATAAATCTAATTGTATTATTATATTTGGTATGTCTAACTCTGTTCTCGGCACACTGAAAAATCTCTAGTGACCAACACTAAAGGCTAGAATATCATCTGCCCTTAAAAAATAATAGGAGTCACCAGAAAAAGCAAGACTTAAAAGAGAAAGAAAGGATGGGAACAGTTCTAGAGTTGTTAGGCCATCTCCAACCGATGGCTGGCCAGAGGGCTCGTTTGAGCCCTCTGGCCCTCCAAGATTGACACACCCCGACCGAGATCGAGGCATCCTGGCCGTCACGTGAGGGTGATGTAGTCATGTGAACAGTGCGGAAGCAATAAAATAGCAAGTATTACGAATAAATGAAAACCAAACTTCAAGGAGTGCTAGACGAAATTCAGTGTGAATACACAATCATAGCATAATTAGTCTAGGTGCAGTCAAGCATAAGAAGTACTTAATTAAATCACACCCAAAGGTGGTCCTACATAGATGATGGTCTGTCAGAACTTCCGTTGTATCCCCGTGAGCCACCAACAAAGCTACCTAAAACCTGGAGGGGCGCAAAACCAAAGCGTGAGTGGGCAAAAACAAAGCTTTTCAAAGATCATTTCTTTTATAAACAGTTATATCCCCTCGCTGTAAAACCTGTATACTTTCCCAGAAAATAGTATATACATATATCAAAACTGACTGAAATCATCACCGTCAATATATGCAACAAATCATGAATATGCCATGCCATACAAATCAAAACACCAGGTGAGTAATTCAAATGCAATAATAATAACTGCAATATCTCATCAGCTGAACTCTAACTCATAAATCATGTCTGCACACGAGTCGAACCCACTTATAGTGGTCTATACGACAAGACTAGGTGTAAAACAATATGCTCTAGTGCTACAATCACGTGAAGGCTGTGCGAATGATCGCGGGTCACCTACTAGTCGAACCTACTAAAAGTGGTCTATAAGACAGGATTGTGCACCTAACTTGGATCCAAGATGAGCGTGTGGTGCGGGAGGTGAACATCACGTGAAAGACTATGCCCCTAACCCTGGGCGGGAACACTAACACCAGGGGTGCAGGTTAATGAGCTCTCGATGCATCTCATCATACTCTTCATAACTCAACTTCTTATTAACAACACATAAACTTACCTGGAACTTACCTGAGCGCCCGCATCGTCGTCAACCATGCATATACAATTCATAATGCATAATCAATAATATAAATATATTGGCATGGCATTTCATTGCTAAAATCATTTAAAAATGCATTTCTGGGAAAAATACTTAGCATATAGGTATATACGGAAAACCAAAAGCCCACTCACTGGTAAGTAGATGGATCGTAGCCCCCGTGCCTAGCCTGGCTACGCTCGTCCTCCGGGTAGGTCTCGCCTATGTGAGAAACAACTATAATAACGTTATTTTAAAGCACATAAACGAAACTAGGAAATAACTTCTCATACATTGCTCAAATGAGGTGTTTGAATATACCAAAGTGATCTACACAACCTCAGGAACATCCCCATATTTTTATAATTTAATTTTGACCCCTCACGTGCCGGCCAAGGCACGGCCAGACTCGCCACCCACACACGGCACGTGCCTGGCATAGGGGACAGAAACCCCAACAGAGTTAGGGAATATTCCGTCAGAAATACAGAATATTCCGTCTAATCTAACTGACGCCGTCCATTGCCGTTAGGAATATTCCGTCAACTTGACGGAATATTCGTCGTCTTCTTCGGCGAGTCGCCGGACGCCGGCGACTGTTCGCCGGTTTTTGGAAAAACTTCCAAACCTCCTAACTTCTTCATTTTTGCACCATTTTTCACATAATTTATACCAAAATGAAGCTCTCAACTAGTAGAACAACATTATACCTGTTTTAGGTGCCAAAACCAACGGGATCTCGTCGGAGCAAGTTCGAAAGTCCGGCCACACCTGTAACTTTTCGTATCTGGGCTTCCCGACGTCCAAATTTCACCAACGATGCACTCCGAGCATCGTGAGAACCTCCTAGAGCTTGCTATGGTCCTAAAAATCGAAGAAAATCACGAGTTTAAAAGTTGGTGAATAGTGACCAACTCGGAGATTCGATTTCCAAGGTTTCCTTATGTTCGAGCTTAACCAAAAGTATCCCAAATCACTAAGGAAGAAGAGTGGATACCTTTTTTAGCCTTGAAATGGCTTGAAACCTCGACGATCATCTTGGTGGTACTATACCTCGACAAACCTCTCGGAATCTAGGGTTTTTCGAAGGTTTCACGACCAGATAACAACATGGTTGTGCTCGGGGGCCTTCAAGGATCACAAATATGGTCTCTGCAGGTTCGATCTGTGGGAAATGGGTGGTTTTTGGGTCTCGTCCGTACAGTTGCAGAGAGGAAGAGAGTGAGTCTGAGAGTGAGGAGAGAAAGAGAGAGAAGGAAGAGGGTTTCTGATGGGTGTGTGTGTGTGGTCCTCACACTACCAAACAACCCAACAAAAACAATTACAAAACCTAAATTCTAATTGGTTTAGAACTAAGTTACTACCAACCAACTAAACCCTAACCAAGTACTAACTTCATTGGTTCCCACAAACTCGGAACCTTTTTAATTGGTCCAAAACCAATAATTTTGGGCCTCTAACCTTAGCCCAAGATAAAATTTCAACCCAACGCTCAAGGGTAATTTCGTACTTTCACAACTTCGAGGAAAAATAAAGGTACATAATCGGGATGGGCTGTCACAAAGATTCTCCAAGATATTGTACATGGCCATATTTGCCTCCGTCTCCAACCGAGGGCCAGAGGGCTCGTTTTAGCCTTGTCACAAAAAACCGTCTCCAACCGAGGGCCAAAGGGCCATAGGGCCAAACATAATTTATTATTTAAAAACTACAACTTAAATGTTGTTTAAGTTTCATGTTGTTAAATGTTTTTTGTTATGTTCTATAATTTTTATGTTGGTTAATGTTATTAATGTTGTTTCATATTGTTTAATGTTATTTCATGTTACTTAATTTAATTTAATGTTGTATAATGGCTTAGGAAGTTATAGGAAAAAAATAGAATTAAAAAAAAATGAAACAAATTTTGTGAAATAGAAGTTATAGGAAAAAAATAGAATTTAAAATAAAATGAAACAAATTTTGTGAAATAGAAGTTAGAGGAAAAAATGGAATTTAAAAAAAAATATGAAACAAATTTTGTAAAATAAAAGTTATAGGAAAAAAATATATGAAAAATAGAAGTTATAGGAAAAATTTTGTAAATAAAAAATAATAATAAAACTGTAAAAAAAAAAATTCAAAACCGACAGGAATACATTTGTATTACTTAATATAAATGTATTACTGTCGGTTATGTCGGTTATAACCGACAGGAAATTCGACAAACAAAAAAAAAATGGCCTGGCCGGAAATGGCCAACCCTCTAGCCCTTTGGCCCTTTGGGATTCCGTGGGCCCCTCCCAGATTCCAGAGCCCTCTGGCCTAACCTTCGGTTAGAGGCGGTTTTTGGGCTATTTTCGGCCCTCTGGACCCTTCGGTTGGATATGGCCTTAGGCCCCCTAGGCAATAGGCGATTCAAACCCCCAAGCGAATAGTAAGTGTCTGTATTAAACAGTAATTGTCCAAGTGCATCTACACCTCTAAACTGAATACTCTAGGCTATTCGTATTAAAATATTTTATTTTATTTTAAAATTTGGATAATAATAAAAGATTGGTTGAAAGTATTTGAAAATATTAAAATATGGTGTAAGGTGGAAGAACGTGGTTAAGTATTTATAGAAAAAAATTATAATTTTTTTCTACTTTTTTGTATTTTTAATTAATTTGTTTATAATTTTTTGTATTTTAATTAACTTTTAATTAATTTTTATAATTTTTTCATAGTCACCATTACATCACATAACTTAGGAGCTAGGCTAACCAATTCTGGTCCGGGGGACTAACTGGGCTCCCCCATAAACTTAGAAGGGCTGGAGGAGATTTTGGTGGGGAGAGGGCATGGACGGAGGGAGGTAAGCGTTGGACGACGAATCGGCAGCGTTGGGCTCGTCCTCGTCGAGTTTGCGTCGTCCTCGTCGTCCTCGTCGGAGAAGGCGTCGTCCTCGTCGTCGGAGAAGGCGTCGTCCACCGCGGCGGCAAGGGGCAGTGCTGTCGCTGCGCTGGTAGGCAGCGCAATCGACGGTGCTGGTGGTGGTGGGGCTCCCGGTGATGGACATGTACAGGGAGGGTGGGAGGCTGAAGAGAGACGGCGATGGAGGCTGAAGAGAAGTGGGGAGGAAGAAGATGGGAGGCTGAAGAGAAGAGAGACGGCGACGGGGTGGTGTACAGAGAGAAGAAAAAAGGGGGAAGAAGATGGGTTGGGGAAGAAGAAGACGGGAGTGGGAGAGAGAAAAGTTGAAATTAAAAATTAAGTTATTATTTTATAATAAAAATAATAATATTTTAATAAAATTGACTAGGCTATTTAGTTTTAGGGGTGGAGATGCGTTGGTCTATTATTGTTTATTGGAGTCTATTGACTCTCATCTGGGGGACTAACTGGGCTCCCCCATAAACTTAGAAGGGCTGGAGTTGGTGGGGAGAGGGCATGGACGGAGGGAGGTAAGGACTCTCATCCTTTTTCTTGTTTTTTTTTTTTTTTTTTTTTTTTTTTTTGGCATTACAAATTATTCAATTAATCATTCCCATTTTTTTGTTTTGCAGATTATACAATTAATCATATTAAAATAATGAAAATCTTGCTTTAGTTTTTAAATGCGCCTACGTCCTATATATTTTTCTCACGAACTAATGTCTAAACCTTGTTGAGTTGCATGAATTTGGTTAATTAGTACAAATGAGCATTAGATTGTCAACAATTAAAGAAAAAAAAAATTAGACAATAGAGTAATAAAATTAGGCATTTTGAAATTAATTTTTTCAGCATTTGTAAAAGAAATATCTTTATTTATCCAAAAAAGGAGCTCAAATTTTTTAAGGTGCTCCCTCTTAGTTAAATTTCTGGCTTCGTCCCTTGAAGGGTATTTAATCCACTAGGCTGGAAGTGCTATGAGGATCAAAGCTAACACACTTTCACAAATTATGTTGTATCACGCTGGAAGTGCTATTAGGATCAATGCTAACACACTTCAGAGGAAGACAGCTGGTAACTTTGAATCTTTTCAAAACTCTTTTTTTCAGCTTTTGACATTACATAATTTGAAAGCATCTAATTCTACGATGCAAATTGCATATATAATTCTCTTAGAGAACTTTGCAGTTATTCTTTAACTTTGTTTCTTGATTAAGCAAAGTACCTATGTGAAAATAGAAAGATGGAACAGAGAGAGAATGAGAGGCTAGAGAATGAGAGAGCAGAAGAAATAGAAAGAGCGGGAGAGGCTCTGAGTCAATCAAAAAGGCCATATAAATGGGCCATGGACGACAACTGGGAACCCCTGAAACAATACTATAAGAGAAACTGGGAAGAGGTATTCATTCCATTGACAACGAACGACGACACTGTACTTCACATCGTAGCCTACGCCGGGCGGAGCGACGTGCTCGAGTTCTTGATTTCACTTGTGACAACTACGACCAATGACCCTAGAAAGTTACGACATGCCTTGGTGCTGGAGAATGGCCACGGGAACACCATCCTCCACGAGGTGGTGGTGTCGGGAAACCTGAAAGCGGCAATGCTGTTGGTAAGCCACGATACCAGCGTTAGGAGTGAGCTAATTGCTAGACAGGATGTTGATCAAACCAATGAGTACGAGCGGGATATTATTGATGCTAGGTCTAGAAGTATTGTGGAGATTGAGAACAAGTTAGGAGAAAACGCCCATCTACAGGGCAACTTCTTACTGTCGCACAAAATTGGTCGACTTTTTCCACAAAGAAAATGTGAATACAGAGCGCCACTCCACAGCTTCCCACAGCTTGCTTGTCGAAGAAGCTCACAAGTAAATAAAACTCAAACCTCGAATATATAAATCGACGTATTTATTATTGTCTTTTGTTGTTTTGCTCCTGTGAACTTTATGTTTTGTTCAATTCTTAATTATATAGACTAAATGATCAACATGTAAGAATAAATCTGACCTTCACAAATCAAAGAAGATAAAGGTATAATCGACTTCAATAGTAAACTTTTTCTCTTTGCCAGATAAAAACCAAACAATAAGTCCCTACAATTTATAATGAGCGTATTTTTGTTTTGTGAGAGAAGTGACTACAATTTATATTGACAAATAATATATCCCTACGATTCTCCGCAGAATCTTGGTAGGGAACCAAGATTGTCTCCCATATTTATTATAAGTGAGTAATTTAGGATCAAATTCCTAGTGTGAGATCCCACATCGCCCAGGGAAGTGATCCTTATATGTATATTCACATCCCTACCTAGCGCGAGGCCTTTTGGGAGCTCACTGGCTTCGGGTTCCATGGGAACTCCGAAGTTAAGCGAGTAGCGCGCGAGAGCACTCTCATGATGGGTGACCCACTGGGAAGTTCTCGTGTGAGTTCCCAGAAACAAAACCGTGAGGGCGTAGTCGGGGCCCAAATCGGACAATATCGTGCTACGGTGGTGGAACGGGCCCGGGATGTGGTGGACCCGGGCCGGGATGTGACACCTAGTTTCAATTCTTTATTAACTAGGACATCCAACCCTCTCCAATTAGACTTTTCTAAACCAATTTGAACTCAAATGGCTGACCAATATACACCTACACTTGTGCTCATATTGTAGGAGACCATATGTAATCATACTCTCTATTTTTTTTTCTTTTTTAAATTGCTTCAAAAGACTATGCACCAATAGAAATGTAATTTTTATTTCAAATATTACGAATATAGTAGTAATTAACGTTACTAGTCATTAGGAGCTTTTTTCCCTTTCCATATTTAAGAGCTACGGGAGGATTTGCTATCTTAGGAGCATGATTGGTAATGTTATTGAAGATGAATTTTTTAACTATAGCTAAATTTTAGCAAGGAGCCATTGGAGAAGCACTTGTTACAAAGTGAAGTGTTACTAGCCTCTTTAATAATCATTTCATCTTCAATTTTAGTTTTCATTGCATTAGAAATAGACGAGACCTGCACAGAAATGTGGGAAATAGAATAGCGGAGGAAGGATGAGAAGAGATGCAGAACCATAGGATAAGGAAATAAATTAAAGAAAAAACATTATTGGAGTATCATCTCATTCGGCAAGTGATGCATATAATCAATATCTAATGTGATAAATTCATTAATTGACATAACATGTACCCATTACGCTACATTAAATGATAAACAAATATGATACAAAAATCTGATCTCCTTATCATTTCCCAAAATTATTTTAAAGTTCTTTTCAGTACTTCCTATATATATGCATGATCAATCATACACAGGATGGCCTCGTGTCTTTTCGATCTTGAAGCAAATAAAAAAGGAAAAAACACTGTCGGAGCTCACTCGTCTGCTCGTGGAGAAAGACTATTCGTGGGTAGAAAGTAAGAAACCAAAGAAAGACAAGACAATTTCCTTGGTGTCCTCACAGAAAGATATTGCTAAGGGTGGGTTCGGTACGGTTACCGTACCAAAATCCTCGTACCAATTACCGTACCAAATTTTCGGTTTAGTAAAATCTATTACCATTACCATACCACCAAACTTTCGGTATACCGAAGTTCGGTATTACCAAATGTTCGGTTGGCATGGTATTGCCATGGTAATTGCCACTTTATTTTGGATAAAATCTGTTTTTGCTTTGTTCAACATTTCATATTTTTGTGCCTTTGTAATAAGACAATGATATATAAACCAAATGCATAGACGGAAGAAAATTCTCATAACAAGTGCCCAAATGGATTTCCACCTTCAATTGGATTTACAACCGCATGAAATGTTGAGCTTAGAAACATGCAAATATGTATAACAGAAAGGAAGAATGACCTGGAAGTTGGTCTCCCATCACCTTGTCCAGTACTAACAAACCCATCTTGAAGATCAAGCCAAGCATCTAAGATGGTCACTGCGGCTTTCACTTCAGAGTGTAGAATGACCTGGAAGTAATCAAGTTAAAGAGGAACTAAATACTCATGAAGGAATTGATATTTATCACAAGCACGCCAGAACATGAACGTCCAACCCCCAAGGACTCTGCAGATATTTCATACAAATAAACTCTCCTGTTTCATGGATTTTTAATAGACACACAATAATATAAACACAATAATTCAAATAATGCATCAAAATTCATATTTTTCGGTACGGTACGGTAATACCGTGGTAATGGTATTCATTACCAATACCGTACCACAGAAGTTCGGTATGGTACAATACCGTACCATTACCGTTGGCACAAAAAATTTGGCACAAAATCGGTATGGCACGGTTGGCAATTCGGTTGGTATGGCAATTTGGCAAAAAAATCCACCCCTAGATATTGCTGCTATTTGCGGTGATGGAAGAGAAACAAAAAAATCTACTATTTATAAATACACCCACTGCTTATAGCAACTAGCACCGGAATATTACCTCTTGTGGAAAAGATATCTGATGTACATCCTCAGGCGATTGAGGCGCACAATATTGGCCGTCAACAAACATTTTGCATATGTCGATTAAGCATCGTCAGTTGCACATATTTAGGCTTGTGAAGAGAAGCAGAGCGATAACGTGGAGGTTAACTTCGAGGATTGACAGTGATGGAAATACCATATTGCATCGAGCTGCAGATATGACAAATTACTCTCCTGACACTCAACGTGTAAGTGGTCCTGCGTTGCAATTGCTAGCAATTGCAAGAAGAATTACGTTGGATGGTGGTGAGTGATTCTGGCCTTAATTATATTCTCTCTCACATTTTTTTAATACAAGTGATATTTTTACATTAACTTCATCTATATATTACACTACGGAAGGAGAAATTCAACCTTGGGAAAAGAGGTGGGAGGACACTGATTTACTTAAACATTCTCTCATTTTAAATTAACTATTATTCATCTTGGGCATACATAGTTTAACTGAATTACCAAAATTACGAAAAATTACATAATTTTGTTGCAAATAATTAATTGAATATTAATATGAGGCTTCTAAAATCTATTGGGTCTTCCCATAAAAAAATTAAAATTTCAAAAAAGAAACCATTTTGTGCCTTTTTTCGTTCATATTGGAAACAAAAATAGACTAAGAATTGAAATGGTTAATTCATACATTAATAGTTTTACCATTTTGTTGGTAGCGCGTGGGAAAGATAACGCCACCTCAGTATATCATGCACCGCAACAAGAACGGTGTGACAGCAGAGGAGCTCTTAAATAGTGAGCATGAAAAGCTACTTCATTCGGCACAAACATGGATAAAAGACACTGCTCAGTCATGCTCGACCGTGGCAGCTCTAGTGGCCACTGTGGTCTTTGCAGCCGCCTACACTGCTCCCGGGGGTTACAATTCAGGCGGTGTTTCCGTTCTCCGACATTCTCCTTTGTTCACTACCTTTATCATCACAGGCGTTGTCTCGCTCATCAGCTCATTGTCTCCGTTTGAGTACAAAAACTTCCATCATTCTCTTCCGTTCAGGCTGCATTTAGGATTTGCCTTTCTTTTCTTCTCGCTAGTGACGGTCGTGCTCGCCTTCACTGCTACAGTTGTGCTCTTGATTCATCTCAACGAGAAATTGACAATGTCTCTCTTTTATGCGTTTCTTCCTGTGTCTGTATTTGGTATGCAGCTTCCTTTGTATGCGGGATTTTCTCATGCTTTGATATTTCTATTTAAGAAAGTTAAGAAGTTTATAGTAAAGGAAACCCTCAGTCGGTAAGGGTTTTATTGAACGTTGATTTGTGTGTTGTAAGTCCAAACCAAAATAAATACCAATAATTACAAATTGGTGAGATAATGGACGATTTACTTTACAACTTTTCTTTTTTAATTAATTTTTAGCTTGCATGTTTTTTACCATTTACATATTTAGCAGATATCTTTGATTGGGATCTCTATTCAACAACTAGAATTGTAATCTATATTCAATCATCAGAGTGTGTGTGTGTGTGTTTTTTTTTTTTTTTTTTTCTCAAATAGTTGTTACTCCGTTTATTTTAGTGTTCAATTTTTCTGAAAGTGTTAATGAGAGGTGTGAAATATATAGTTTGTAAACTTATCACCTATATTAATTTGATAATAATTGATAGACCAGTGTTCAACAAAGAGTTTTTAAGGGCAAAACACCTAAGGAGCAAGGAGTGGATAAAAAATAATGTTGTATAACCATTTGGTTTTCAGTTTTTGATTTTCAGTTCACTTTTCTGACATTCAAATCTTGCTCGGTAACTACTTTCAGTTTTAAAAAAAAAATTAAAATTAAAAACCAAAAAGTAAAAATTCAAGGTCAAATTTTGAATACTCAGGAAATAGTTTCAGTTTTCATTTTTCTAAATATTGAAAATTGTTATCGAACAAAATTTTAGTTTTCAATTTAAAAAAAAAAAAAGAGAAAACAAAGCGGTTATCAAATGGCCTCCAAAAAAGTAGTATTTGGTTTTTGGTTTTTCAAAAACTTAAAATAGTTATCAAATAAGATTTCAGCTGATAAAAAAAAAAAAAAAAATTAAAAATCGAAATGCTTATCAAAAAGTTTGATGACAATGGCAAAAAGTCTCCTTTCGGCGATAGCTGTATTGCTATCCGCATGTCAACCCCAGTTAAGAGCAAGGTATTAAATATCGGTAATATCGAAAATATCGGTAGTCCGAAAACACGAAAATATCGATGGAAATATCGGGATAATATCGATATCGATAAAATTTCCATGGAAACCACGGAAATTGTAAGAAAAACTTGGAAATTTTTATTGAAACTTTGCAGGATGTTTATTTAGTCAATTATCTATTAGTTTATCACAAAAAATTGGAAGAAAATGCATTGCATGATGGATTTAACTGATTTAAGTTGATTATATAGCGAGCTGGCAAACATTGTGAGTGTAGAAAATATGGAGTAATTAATGAAAGAAGTTTAAACATACCATAATCATTTATATATAATGAATTAGTACAATATTTCACAAAAACGAATCGCCAATAATATTGATATTTTAATCCTTTCTTATTATTATTACCACAAGGATTTATAATATAAAATAAAAAAATAAAATTTAACAAAAAAAAAGTGTGTTGCCAGCTGCTGCTTCCACACCGTCCAATTGGGGAACAAGGCCGGTACAAATCCAACGGTCTACATCTCCCCTCCTCCCAATGCAATTATCGCTTCACTACCCCCAAAAATCACACAATCCCTTTCAGATCTCCAGATCCAACCCCTCAATCGACCTCCGAACCCCAACAGCAATGGCGGCAACCACCCCCTCCCCCCGTGAAGAGAACGTCTACATGGCCAAGCTGGCAGAGCAAGCCGAGCGGTACGAGGAGATGGTCGAGTTCGTCGAGAAGGTCATCGGCGCCTACAAGAACGTCATCGGCGCCCGCCGTGCCTCCTGGCGCATCATCTCCTCCATCGAGCAGGAGGAGAGCCGCGGCAACGACGACCACGTCGCCAACACACATCATACACGCATGTGTATAGTTGCCAGATACAGGTACAATTCGAGTTCGCAGTTCGGTTCGGATACGGGATTCGGTAGTAACATAAAGTATCATTCGCCAGAGAGTAGGCATAGACAATACGGTTTCAGTTCGATTCGTTTTAAATTCATTAAAAAATGTAAATTAGTTTGTATATAAAAATATTGATAATAATACATTTAATTATATTTTATAATATTACTTATAAAAATAATTATTTAATCATCATTTTATTAGATATTCATTGAACAAATAACTATTTACTACCCCACCATTCCTTTTCCTTTCACGTGAACCTTTCATTGGGAAGATGAATAGATAGGAAAACATTAAACAAATAATTACTTCACTTCCAGACCACTTCCAGACGTTTCCTTTCTTTCCCTTTTATATTTCTTCCCGATTCCAGTTTCTTCTCTGTCCCTCCCTCCCTCCTCTCTTTCCCCTTTCTTCTCCTTCCCCGACCTCTCCTTTTTCTCCTTCACCGACAAACACAGACGAATAGGAACCTATGATGCTCTTCTCGAGGGGGGTGAGCAAGTCACCTCTGTTCTTCAGAAAGTATTGGTACGTCCGGGTGCGATTTTTCAGTTCCAGGTGCGATTTTTCAGTTATGTGTTCAAGTCACCTTCTTACCTCTTCGATTGATTCATGCATATGAATTGTGGTTGTGTTTTCAATCGCTCTGTAGCTTAGATCTTGATCTTAATCGTGTTTTTGCAAGGTTTTTGGGACGAAATCGGCTCGGGAATCGGCACACCCATTTCCGGCGTTCTTCTCCGATTCGCACGTATCCAAAATATCGTGATATTTTCGATAATATCGCGATATTATCGAAAATATCGCGATATTTTGTCGAAAACTACTTGGATAGTAATTAAAATATCGGTACCGTGAAAAACCGATAATATCGACGATATTATCGGCATTTTGTTCCTTGGTTAAGAGAATTATACTCAATATCGGAAAAGCTTTATGCTATTATCATTCTGTTTTTACTTTTTAATTTTCACTTTTGTAATTAGAGAGAACTATAGAGTGGGGGATGCGTAAGGATCACGCTCTTTTAGTAAGGGAGTTGTTGTAAGACTAAACACAGGTGTCTTTTCGCTCTGTAAGATAAGGGTACTTTTGGAGAAAAATCGGGGATTTGTTAACACCTACTTTTATCTCTATTATGGAAACCAGTGTTGTCATCTCGTGACATTTTCTACATTTAAAAGTGAGACGTCTCATATTTGTTTCATTTGAATGACGAGTTTAATATGTTATTATTATGGTCAACTCACTATGTTCCTTAGCTCAACTCCATCGCATTTTTTTAATACAATTTGGAACCATTTAGAATGAAATATAGTTCTATAAAAACACAAGAAATCAATATTAAAAATTAAAAACGAAACAGTTATCAAGTCCGAAATGTATGAATATCAAATTTAATTATTAAATTAACCTTTTTGGTACTATCATATTCTTATAGTGTTAAACAGATTTTGTCCTTAGGCTTTTCCCATTCACTAATTTAGGTCATCTCCAACCGAAGGTTGGCCAGAGGGCTCGATTTAGCCCTATAACCCTCCAAGATAATAATATTTTAGTGAACAGTATAAGACCATATTTGCCTCCATCTCCAACTGAGGGCCAAAGGGCCAGATGGTTCGTTTTAGCCATGTCACAAAAAACTATCTCCAACCGAGGGCCCGAGGGCCAAAGGGCTATAGCCCTTTGGTCCTCTGGACCCTTCGGTTGAAGATGTCCTTAGGCTATGCAATCATATTTTTAAAAATTCATCTATGAATTTTCTCTATTACCATAGATATGTAACTTTGTCAAATTTGTGTGAAAGAATGTAGGTGACTAAGGTTTTTATGGCTACTTTGGGGTTGTTGTACTTTTTTCAAAACTACTTCTGATGTGCTGTGAAAATAAACAACTGTGAAATAAAGTAGGAAAATGTTTGGTAAACTATAGTGCTAGATGGGGATAAGATTGTCAATATAAAGGTTTCATTAACACATGCCTCCAATAAAGAAAAGCACTTTTTTGAGAAGCTTGTGTAGAGCTATTTTTGCTTTCAGCTGTTTTGGACCCATAATTTTGAGAAAAAAAATCACTTTTTTTTTTTCATTTACCAAACACAATTAGAACCCCAACTTTTTTAAGAAGTTGCTTTTAAAAAATTTAAACAATTTCAAACCAGCCCTTAATCGTACATTATGGTTTATGTTTTTAAGATTAACTTAATCCCCTAAGGTTGTGGAACAAATTTTCCTGGTCTTGTGTGCATCTGATCCTATGATGGACATGTTTTACTTCAGGACCAAAGTGATCAAATGGTATAAAGGACGTAAGTTAGCAATAAGATAAGTATATAACCTCAAACGGTATTTGTTGACCCTAAAAACTACCAAGCCTACGTGGCGCGCAGGCCTGAGTAACTAGTGAGCTAACTACATCCTTCGGTTATGTGCGGGGCGTGCCAACTCGTCGGCCGAGCTCGGTCGGGGAGTAAAATGTGTTGATGTCGCATTGAGCACGCTGCTGACTTCTTGATCTTGCGACTGCGGCCGAGGAAGGAACATATCTCGGCCTTCGGGTTCTAGAGCCTGAAGATAAGGCTGCTAGTCTTGCGAAGTTCACGGATCGTCGGTCGTCGGGTTCGGTTACGGTGATTATATTTGTAAGAGTATAAGCACGCCGAGCTGGCACCAAACTATACGGACACAAGTACTCAAAAGAGATGTATACCTTGATAGTGAATGTGGTTTGACCGTCAGAATGCCGAGCTCTAAAACTTACTTGTGAGTATCCAATCATAAAACAACTCGGCGTTCAAAATGCCGAGCCCAGTAACCTATAACACCTCACTTCGCCGAGAAGGCTAATGAGATGACCTCTGCCAATAAGGATTCAAAAATCCTTCTTGACTGAGACTTGGATAGATAATTAGTCAGGCCTCAACGTAATGCTGTTTATCCAAACTGAAGGTGCTCCGCAGGTCGGCTGATTCTACGGCAACAGTGCTGTTTATCCAAACTGAAGATGTCACTGGTTGCCTTGATAGTGCTGTTTATCCAAACTGAAGTTGTGCAGGCGAAAAAGAAAATAAAAAATCTCAAGGTCGTTGAGAGGTTTCGAGTAGAGCGAGAGTTTGCGCAAGGCAGTTTGTGTGTTGAGTTTGAGAGGTTTTTGAATGATGCATTCCCCTCTATATATATAACAGCAATCCTACTTCGGGTCGACCCATAATTACATCCAAACTAGAACTCCAAATCTAATCCGATTAGGATTCGGCCAACCCTAGTTTTAATAGGTTCCTGAACCAAGCCTTATAATGAGTCAGGTTCACTTCCGAGTCCTCAGTGCTTTCACCCTTAAAACTCTTTGTTATTCCAGGATTAAACTTCTCTATGCTTATCCAAATCAAACCTCATTTCAATAGGAATTGGCCGACCTGATCGGTTGGTCTATGGTAGCTGGCCGACCCATAATATTTCTGGAAAGGCATTGGGCCGAGAACAATCCTGAACTAAGCCCAATAATATTATTTTGGGCTCAAACATTACCCCTCGCTTCTGAGGTCTTCGGCCTAGAACTCCTGGCTGAACTTCGACCTTGAAGAAGTGAAATAAACCCTCGTTGCATCCTTGAAAGACAACGAAATGTCTCGAATATTTCACCCACTTAGGCACATTTATGAAGCACGATCGCACGAGCTTAATTTGGTCAGATACTCTACCACGTGGCGTCTCTTCAGCTTTCATGTCTGTCTCTAATGATAACCCTCGAAACGTGCAACCATTGAATCATCTCTTTCCCATTAAATCCGCCGCCACACGCAAACATGTATCTTCAAATTACCAAATCTTCGATCTCTTCACCTGGATTTTCTGAATATTCACCATGATTATCAAGTTCTTCGGTCGATTTTGCCCTTGAATTTGGAAACCCAAACGATTGATCTTCTTCCCAGAGTGCCTATAAATACCCAACCCTTCTTCATTCCTTTTTTACGCTCTCAAAACTCTCAAAACCTCTTGCTATCCAATCTCTCAAACCCAGAAGATTTCAAAAACCAGATAACTTCCAAAACCCAGAAAATCCCTCGAGTCTTCAACAATGGCCTCTAACACCTTTGTCACCAAGTTCTCCGAGGAATGTGCCAAGTACGAGGACTTCTTCGACCTGGAATGCCATCAAAACCCTATGGTTTGAAGGTCATTCAGATGCCCCCTACTAGATTTTAGGACCACTTTTTAAGGACGTCGTCCCAAAAACCGTCACCGAAATGCTCAAGGATCAATGCCTGAAACCCTTGCTTCAAGGGTATGATTGGTCGAAATGAGATTTGGCCAGGGCCTCAATGAGTTTGGCCCTCGACTCCTGCACCCTAGGTAGCCTGGGTCAAATGAATGGAAAGGTTTTTTCGGCACAGAGTGGAAGACCCTTGGTATCTATGACACCATCAAGCTCTCAACTATTGAGATTGTTATGGACCAGGAGCTTCTTACGGCAGCTTTGAGTTTTTGGTGTTTGGCTACCAACACCATGGTACTCCCTCTCGGCCTCATTGGCCCGACCTACCGACCATACTCGACATCTTGGCCATCCTTGGCCCTTCTCCATCTGGTCTTTTAGTCGACGTCGCCCTTTCTGGGTATCAATTCGACTTAGACCTTAAATCACTATTCAAAGAACGTGTTGTCAAAGCCGTGAGGGCAAATGACCAAGAAACCCCAAAAGAAGAAGTCCAAAAGCTGCACAAGAACTTCTTCAACTATAATACTCTCATCCATTACTTCGTCGGCCTGAGGGGAGGAAGACATACAGAAGGGGGAACATGAAGCCTTCCTATTCTACTGGTACAGCAAATTCATTGTTTGTACCAAATAAATGTTTGATCGAAAACATGCCGGTGGCCGAAAGCCTTGATCAGTGGTCACACCCTGGCTCTTAGTTCGGCCATCCTCGCTGACCTAATGCGCTGCCTGGCAGAAGCGACCATCGCCAAAATTGACCCACACCAGAACGGCCCACTCTGGGTTTTCCAACTCTGGCTGCAGGTCTACTTTGCCCCTATGAGGCCAGAAATCTCAGCTTCAAGTCCTCTGAAGCATTAGGTCTCCAATTGGCCACTAGACCAGCTCCTCCTCACTCGATCAAAGAAGTCTTCAAATACTTCTTCAGTTTAGACAACCTTTCTGACGATGAGTTCCTGATTTGCTGTCGTTGGGAGTACCTATCATTCTTCGAGCTTCCATCGTCAACATGGGACAAGATCGAAGATGCCAACCTTCGACAAAATTAAGGGGCGTTCGTGCTAGCTCTCGAACTTCCTCTAGGATGTGATGCTCGGCGCGCGAGTTAGGAAGTCTACCAACCCAACTTTACCGCTCGGCAACTCGGCTACCTCCAAGGGTGTTCTGTGCCTTTACTCTCATCTCTCTCTTCTAAGTCAAGAACGTCTCCATGGGTCGGCTGAGTGAGAATGTAGAGTAGCCGAGCAAGAATTTCAAGAGATGTGCACAAAGCTCTAGCCTTTGGCCAAATGTCCCTGAAACTCACTGCACCAGCAGCTTCGTTGATTGGTGGGACGCATACACACAAGAGTTATTTGGCACACAGGTCGACGATGTTGTCAAAAAGATTTTTGGCATCGTCTAAGGAAAGCTTATGCCCCAAAACCCAAAGTAGCGACCCAAGGTATGGCTTTTATTTACTTATATTCCTCGCTTAAAATTATCATCCTTACTTAATTTTATTTCAGTAGGTCGTCCAACAAAGTGGGTCGACACAGCTATGATGGCTGTAACAAAAAAAAAACCAGCTCCTCCAAAGAAGGCTGTAACTGTTCTAGCTCGTGCGACCTCTCCTACTCCAGTGGTAACCACTACGACGCCAGTTGCATCGAGCAAACGGCCACGCCCAGAAACAAGATCGACTGGTGGTGCTGCCCCGCCCTAAAAACGTATCAAAAAGAAGGCGAAAAAGGTGGAGCGTGTGATTCTTGTGATCCAAGTCAAACCACGGGAGCAACTGCTTCTGGCGTTTCTCTCCCTCCTCCTGTTGTCAAGGATTCGGCGAGAGGATTGCAAAATCCTTCCCTGGATCAAGCGACCACTCTTCCAGTCGTGATAGAACCAACAACTGTTCCATTCGTTGAGGGTTCTGTAGTTCCGGAGGTGGCCGTCGCTCATACTGTCGATCCAATAGCTACTGCTATGGGGGCAGCTACTCTGGCCGAGAAAATCTCTTCCCCAAATCCAAAAAGGAAATTAATGATGGTCATGGAAGAAGAGATACGACCATTACTAGCGATTCTCCTCTTTTAAACTAGAACTCACAGCTAATGCACAAACCTTTTCTGCTTAGGAGGACGAGGACGAGGACGAATGACCCCAGCTGGTGAGGAGGTCTAGACCGACTGAGAAAGAAACTCCTAATCCCCAGCCGGTGGTCGAGGCTACTAGTTGAGTTGAACCTCCCTTGACCGAAGCCGGTCCTAAACCTGTGATGGCACCGTCGGTCGAACCAGAAGTAACTCTAGAGACCCCGGTTTACCCTCAAGAGCAAAATCTTGGCATCCCTCATCAGGAAGTCACTTCAGATTTTGTAAGGCTTGGTTACTTTCTTTTGTTAATTTTTACTGTAACAAATCTAAACCAAGTAAAACATTAAATGCCGAGCGCTCGATTATTCATTTCACCGAAAATTCTACGCGCAGAATGGTGTTATCTACATTTCCTGGCCACCTCAGTGGACATTAAATGCGGACAACCTCCATCGGCCGCGTGAATTAAGAGGCTCCCTTAAACACTAGGCTCGACCATTAAGTTCTCTAGGTTCGAGCAACGAACCAGAAGACACAGGTCGAAGTCCCCTCACGACAGGTCTTAAAACAAACCTTCATGTTTTTTGCCTCTCTGACTTGACTTCTCTAAACACGTTTTTATACATGCAGCCTTTGTGGGAAATTAAACTCAAAGCCCTTCTTTCCAGCTCTTTGGGGGCGGCCGGACCTTCTACCACCACAGCAAAGCCTTCTGCATCAGTAGCTGAATCGAATGCCCTTGCTAAGCTGCAGGGACTCTTGTCTATTTTGGCATCTCAAATCCTCGAGCGCAAAAGGCTCGACTCTGTAGGAGAATGCCTAAATGACCTTGCAGCTGACTGCCAATTGAGCAATGAAACTGTCACTCATCTATCCTCCATCCTAGAACGAACTTGAGAATATTTTAATGTCTTCGAAAGAGCTCTCCAGGCAGAAGAGGACTTTAAGGCTGCATTGGTCACTCAAGAAACTCTTTGTCCAGAGGTCGAAGCGATAAAAGAAAAGAACGAAAATCTGGCCGACCTCGACCGACAAATTGCCGATCTCAACAATAAAATTGCCGAACTCCAACATCAGCAGTCAGCCATTGCCTCTGATCTCGCGAAGGATTTTGAGTCAAGAAAACCTCATTTGACTGAATACGCGGTCGGTGCAAAACGGATCAAGCAACTGAGAATGGACAAGAGAACTCGGTAAACATAGATCACAATGGGCGAAGTGAGGTGGTTAGAATTGAAAGCTGCTGGAAAATTGGTCGATCGGCTTCTACTTGTACACCTTTTTGCACATATTAATGAAATGAACTTTTATTCTCGCATCTCCCAAGTTACTGGAAAATATTTTTTTAGAAATTTCCCATTGATTGGTAATTTATGAGTCAGGACAGTCCAATCACGGAGGTGGTATGCCCCCTTGCCAAGAACTTTATGGACGACAAACGGTCCTTCCCAATTGGGTGACCATTTCCCAAATCTATGATCCTTGACTCCTACTGGCAACACGGTTTTCCAAACCAACTTTCATTCGCCAAACGTTTTTTGTCTAACCCTTTGATTATAGGCTCGCTCGACAATCTTTTTCTGCACCACCAATAAGTTATAAGCATCAAGTCGAGCTTCCTCCAAGTCCTCTAACTCTTGTCTCATGGACTGACTGTATTTGGCGCTGTACAAACTACTTTGTTCAATTACTCGCAATGAATTTATACTTAACTCGACTGGTAGAATCGCATCATGCCCATAAGTTAACGCATACGGAGTCGTCCCCATTGTTGATCGGAGTGAAGTCCGATATGCCCATAAAGCCTCGTTCAACTTCAGATGCCATATGCCAAGCCTCTCTTTTATCATTTTTTTCGAGAATGCCGATGAAAACTTTATTACTTGCTTCAGCCTGTCCATTTGCTTGTGGGTAATACGGCGTGGATTGTTCGAGATGGATTTTCAACTTCGCCGTATATTCTTTGAACCTATCGGCAGTAAAGATTATGCCGTTATCAGTTATGATTGTTTTCTGGCACGCCGAACCTAGTCACAATGTGCTCTTCTACAAAATCACAAACTTCCTTGGATGTTAATTCGGTATATGATTTTGCTTGGACCCACTTAGTGAAATAATCGGCTGCCAAAAGTATCCATGCATGTTTTGCTGCTCTAGAAGATGGTGTAATCTTACCGATTACATCCATGGCCCATCCTCTGAACGGTCACGGTTTGGTGATCGAGTGGAGTAATTCGGCTGAGACTCTCTGTATAGGTCCATGAATTTGACACTGAACATCCTTGTGCGTATTTGATGCAATCCTTCAATATACTCGGCCAAAAGTAATCGTGTTGACGAAGTAGCCAATGCATCTTACGCCCGGATTGATGAGCTCCGCAAATTCCTTCGTGTACCTCGGCGATTGCTTGGGCAACCTCCTGTGGGCCGAGGCATAATAACAATAGGCCGTCCTTACCCTTTTGGTACAACTCATTTTGATACATCAAGTAATTCGTAGAGTGAACTCTTGTCCTGCGGTAGTGCTTGCCACTGGGATTGTCGAGATATCGTAAAATTAGCCTTCTCCAATCGTCCGGTAATGCTTTGACAGCGCAAACATTTACAGGGTCTCCTCGTTCCAACAATGAAGGTAAAGACATGACTCGTATTCGGATCACATGATCCTGCTGGAGAACTTATTGATTAACCAGGGCCGAGTACGGTCATCGTATTACAGGTATCACTCGGCCTATCTTGCCCCCCATGAGTTGTGCGCTATAGGCCATTTAAGCCAGTTTGTCTGCATCAGTATTTCGAATATGAGAGATGTGTTTAAATGTGATGCCATCGAAGGACTCGGCCAAATAGCTGGCAACCATGTGATAGGGCGCCTGAGTATAACTCATGCAACGAAAAGTGCCATTGAGTTGGTTAATCACAAGTTCTGAATCGCCAAGAACGAGAGTGCAGGTCGCCCGCAAGTCGTGAAGGACGCTGAGGCCGATGACAAGGGGTTCATACTCGGCCTGATTATTTGAACAGTCATAATCAAGCTTGAGAGAAAAATATCAGCGGCGGTGATGCTGGGACTGAATGACGATCCTCACACCAGCCAAAACAGAAGTGCTAGAGCCATCAAAATACATCGTCCAATGATTATCTCGAGTTTCCACCATCCCAATTTCGACGCCACCGCCCCCAAAACCGTATGACGAAGAGTGTTGGGCCAAGAAATTGGCCAATGCTTGGCCCTTGACGACTTTCTGGGGAACATATTGCAAACTGAATTCAGACAGCGCCATTGTCCACTTCCTAATTCGGCCTTTGACTATCGGTCGAGTGAGCATGTAACGAATGATGTTAGTCTGGGCTATAACCTGAGTGACTGATGGAAGCATATAATGCTTGAGTTTGGAAGCAGTAAAAAATAAGGCTAAGCAGAGCTTCTCGATGGCAGAATAATTGATCTCGGGTGGGTTGAGGTTTCGACTAAGATAAAAAATGCCTTGCTTGAGACCAGTGTCGTTGTTTTGGCCAAGAAGGCATCCGATGGATTCTTCGGCCGCCGAGATATATAGCTTGAGGGGTTTGCCGCGTTGTAGTGGGACAAGGACAGGTGGGGTCACGAAAGAAACCTCAATTTGTGTAAAAGCCTCATCGTGTTCAGCACACCATTCAAAAACGTCAAAATCCTTGAGTTTCAAAAGTGTGGAAAAAGTTCGCATTTTCCCTGCCGAATTAGCAATGAATCGGCAGAGGAAATTAATTTTGTCGAGCAACGACTGCAGTTGTTTCTTCGTCGCCGGGGGTAGGGCATTGATAATTTCTCAAGCCTTATTTTCGTCGACCTCGATGCCACGATGATGTACAAGGAATCCTAAAAAATTGCAGACTTATACGCCAAAAACACATTTGGCATGATTCATTTTTAGGTTGTGCTGGCGCATACGCAGGAAGGCCTGTCGTAGATCGTCCAAATGTGTCTGTCATCTTTTCAATTTGATTACAACATCGTCAATGTAGACTTCAACGATGGTACCAATTAAATCATGGAATATAGTATTCATCGCTCGTTGGTATGTGGCGTCGGCATTCTTGTGGCCAAACAGCATAACGACCTATTCGTATGTGCCGAGTGCCCCCAAGCAACGAAAAAGGGTCTTATGGACATCGTCCTCGGTGATGAAAATTTGGTTATAACCAGCATGTTCATCCATAAAGGATAAGATCTCGTGGTTTGTTGCCGCGTCGATTAACAAATCTGAAATTGGCATTAGATATTCATCTTTAGGGGTTGCCAGATTCAAATGTTGAAAATCGATACAGATACGTAGGGCACCACTTTTCTTTAAAACTGGGACGATGTTCGCCAACCATTCGACGTATTGAGCTGCCCGAATAAACCCGACCTTTAGCAGTCGAACAGGTTCGTCCTTTATACCCAGTTGCACTTCGGTTGAGAATCGTCGAGCTGGTTGGCGGAAAGGTTTACACCCAGGTTTGATGCGTAATTCATGCTCAACAAGTGTTCGATCCAAACCAAGCACCCCATGGTAACTCCAAGCAAAATAATCTTTAAATTCTTTAAGTAGATTACAAAGCTCGATTTTCATATGTTGGAGTAACAAAGTACTAATAAATAAAGGCTATGGGTCATCGGCCATTCCAACATTTATTTCCTCCAAGGGATCCTTGACTTGGGGCTGACTGTCTTCGAGCTCGGCCGGTGCAAGCCTGAACCTTGTCTAATGACAGTGATAGGCAGTTGTCTCCCTCGACTAGAAATTCGACTAAGTTTATGCCCGAATTTGGTTTCTTAGAAATAGCATACCAATGAGCCAGCAGTCGTTCAATGGTGGTTGAAACCGTGGCCCGACTCCTTTCTTGTTTGGCGTCAGACATCAGTATCGGCAATTAAGTTGGCTAACCCGAGTCTCGTCGAATCCTGGTGCACAGTTTTGGCACCTACGTCGATAGCTTTTTGGACTAAGATCCGAGTCGGTCGTCCTTCCTTGTTAAAACCCTATAGGCTAATGTAGCTAACGTGGTCATCATAATAATGAGCCTGAATCATGTTGGCCTCGAATGGCTGATTATCGGCCGGGTGAATCACGACCGATTTGCCATCCCAAAAGATGAGAACTTGGTATAGTGACTAGGGGATACAGCCTATTTGATGGATCCAGTCGCGGCCGAGCAATGCATTATATTCGGTGTTTGAATCGACTATAAAAAATGCAGTCATGTGGTTGCGACCTGCAACGCTCACCTATAATGGGAGCACCCCCTTTGTCTGGGACTTGTCTCCGATGAAGCTGCTCATGGTTATCCCTGATGGTATGAGTTCGTCGTTCGAACGTTGTAGTGTTCTCATGATGGACACAGGCATGATGTTGACTGTTACCCCACAATCGACAAACACCTTGGAAATTGGGTATCCTTCATTTTGAGCCGTAACATATAATGGCTTCAGATGTTGAAGATTCACAGAAGAATAGAGGGGGAATAGTTCGGCAAGAGCTGCCCTAAGTTTTTCTTCTTTGTTTACTTGCTCGACCTCTTCAGTGGCGATGAAATCGACCTGTGTTGCTTCTTCGGCGACCACGTCGCCATCCAGGCAGTTGGGTTGAGACGTGATTGGCTGGAATTCGGCAGATAAAACATGGACCATGCTAATTTCCATATTCTCAAGGACCGAAGAGCCCATTGGATCAGGGTCATCGTCTTCCGAGTTATCGACTGGAGTAACCTTGTCTTGAGTATCTTCAGTCGGATCATTTTTTGCTCCATCGAGTAACTGTTGCGGTATGTTCTCCGATTATGTTTCGTTCTGGGTATCATTCCTGAGTTCACTCAACATTAGGGGTCTGGTCTTGTTCCTGCAGCGCCTTACGGCTAGCTCCTGATAGGCGATTCGAGCGTCCCTCGTGTCTAGATAAGCATCCAAACGTGTCACACGCTCTTTCTCGCTGGTTGTGAGACCAAAAAGAGATACAGCCGAGAAGGCTTCAAAATGATATCGTGAATATTGAAGGTCTTCGAGAGAAAATAAGAGTTCGACGGTGTCTATAAGCCGAGAACTCGAGCTTCACGTATGCTGAAACCTAGCCTTCATTCCTGAATCTGTAGTCTTTTGTATAATTTGTTCGGCATCAGGGCAAGTGAGTGCCAGGTCGAGAGCCTCTTAACTTGCCTTGGGTAGGTCGTACAAGTCATTGGTGAAATATTACTTGTGAAACTCCTGCATGTACTCCAAGGCTTCACCAAGGAATGGAGGGTGTAGATTTCGTCGTACTATGATTAGTGGCTCTAGTGAGGGCAATGAAGGAAGGTTGCTTTCTGCAACTTGCCCGAAGTACTCAAAACGAGCTTTCATCTCCCCGGGCCGAAGGAAGAGTTTGATACGCTTTTCAGATTCTTCGATCATGGTCTCACAATCCCGATCAATCACCTTCTTTCCTTGGGGTAAGTCAGTCATGATTACCGAGGATAGTTGGTCATCTTCGTTACCCAATGTTTCTTTCGGTAGCCATTTCGTAGCCGAAGTAGCCTGTGCTTCTTGTCGTCGTGCTATGCAGTCTATCCGCTGGCGTCGGCGTTTTTGAGACTTAGATAATGCAGTATATACGCAGGTGGGAGAATTGTAACTATTCCACCGTAGGTCGTGTGGCTCAAGCAGCTTGAAGGTTTTCTGGTTTGTAGATGAACTCGAACTGCTAGAGTTGCGTGCATAATAATCCTCATTATAGAATAGTGCGTCGAAATCAAGATGTCGTATGGCCAGAGATGGCCCGTTAATTCTTGTTTGTGGGTCGAGCCTATTAAACACTCTTTGACGCTGGCCTGTGCCGAGTACCTGTGTGGGCCTCGTTACGGTCGCAGATGGCTATTGCGATGTTATAGCTATAAGAGGTCTCTCATTTGGCTCGGTCAAAATGACGGTTGCTTTACATCAACTGCACAAAACCACCAGCCCGTCCGCTTCTGTGCTGAAGTTTGACATGGTCTCGACGACAGCTGGTCCCGAAGAATCTTTAGGCGACTCATTTGAAAATAAATCAATCTTGAGCTGTGGTTAAGAGTTCTATTTTGGGACGCGTTGTATTGGGATAAACTCGGCCTTCCATTTTCCTTTGTTTTTAGGCAAATAGGCATCTACCATGCCAACTGTCGCCGAAGATAAAAGATCGGCGTCAACGACCATTTGTTTCTCAGGAAATTTGAGCTTGCCTTTATCAATCCAGCTTTGAATGACATCACGGAACACGACACAGTTATTTGTCGTATGCTTATTTGAGTTATGGTACTTGTAATATATTTTCCCCTTCAGTTCTTCGGCCTTAGGAATGTTATGCCCTAGCCAAAGTTTGATAATCTTTGCGAGCAACAATTGGTCAAAAATCGCATCGGCCTTGGTGATATCAAAAGTGTACACTTTCGATGTTTTGATTGTTTCTTCATAGGCCAATGCATAACTGACTATAGGGCTTTTGTAAATTGTTCCACGGGATGGGGACTTCGAAATCTTCTCTTCTCGGAGTAAATAGTCGTATTGCTCGACATGTTGAGCCAATTCATACATATCACAGAAATTTGCCCCCAGGAATTTCTTTTTGTACTCCACGTCCAACCCATTCAAAGCAAGCCTAACGAACTCGACTTCAAGGAGAGGTACCGGCACCAATTTCTGGTCGACTTAAACCTTGTAAGATAATCCATTGGCGACTCATCAGATGCTTGAGCCATCCTGGCCAATGAAGACACGGACATTTCCATCCCTAGCCGATAAAATTGCTCATGAAATTTTTCGACTAGTTCATCCCAACTTTAGATGGAATTAGGCGGGAGGTTGATGTACCACGCGAATGCCGAGCCTGTCAACGAGAAGTTAAATAGTCACAGTTTATGGAAATCATTATTAACATCTCCGCATTGCGCAGTGAACCGAGCTACATGTTCTAACGAGGACAAGGACGATTCTCCAGCAAAAAGACTGAAATCTGGGATTTTGAAACCTTTAGGATATTCAAACTTCTCTATGTAAGCTGGGTATGGATGGATGAATTTTGGGAACTTCGGCCCTTTTTCTAAGGCTGGATCGATCATCCTTTGGACCTCGAGCACATCGACGGACGTTGTTTCTATTCTCTGGTCGGATCCGTCTGACCTACTGCTTGATCCTCCTATTTTTTCCAAATCAATTGTTTTGAGCTTAGCAGATCCTGTTTTGGCCTGTAACGGATTACTCTTAAGTGGAAATTGTCGGGACTGATTAGGGGGTTCACCCTCGAAGGCTTTACTAACCAATAATTCAAGCAATTTGGTATAGGTATCACCATTACGTTATATCACCTCAAGCAAACTGTTCATTTTTTGGCCGAATATCTATTCAACCTGCCAAGACTGCTCGTCAAGTCGTCTCCGAAAGAACGACCTAGTCGGTGGATCAGAGCCCTCAGCACCGTCTTCATCATAGTCCTCTATTATCCCTTCAATGAACATGCCGGTGGTTTTGTTAGGGATTTCTGCATTTGTGGCCCCAGACGTCACGTCAGCAGAAGGGTTTTGTGCCTGTGACGATTCGTCTTGGCCTGGGTTGGACGGAGACTTTACCATGACTGTTTTTTTTAACCGATCGTGTTTCATGGTCATGAACTTCGTAGTTTTAGCACTGGGTCCCACTGGACGTGCCAAAATGTTGACCCTAAAAACTACCAAGCCTATGTTGTGCGCAGGCTGAGTAACAAGTGAGCTAACTACGTCCTTCGGTTATGTGCGGGGCATGCCAACTCGTCGGCCGAGCTCGACCGGGGAGTAAAATGTGTTGATGTCGCGTTGAGCGCGCTGCTGACTTCTTGATCTTGCGACTGCAGCCGAGGAAGGAACAGATCTCGGCCTCCGAGTTCTAGAGCCTGAAGACAAGGCTGCTAGTCTTGCAAAGTTCACAGATCGTTGGCGCCGGGTTCAGTCACAGTGATTATATTTGTGAGAGTATAAGCACGCCGAGCTGGCACCGAACTATACAGACACAAGTACTCAAAAAAGATGTATGTCTTGATAGTGAATGTGGTTCGGCCGTCAAAATGCCGAACTCTAAAAATTACTTGTGAGTATCCAATCATAAAACAACTCTGCGTTCACAATGTCAAGCCCAGTAACCTGTAACACCTCACTTCTCCGAGAAGGCAAATGAGATGACCTCTGCCAATAAGGATTCGAAAATCCTTCTTGACCGAGACTTGGATAGATAATCAGTCGGCCTCGATGTTGTGCTGTTTATCCAAACTGAACATGTCACTAGTTGCCTTCACAATGTTGTTTATCCAAACTGAAGTTGTGTCGGCGAAGAAGAAAATAAAAAATCAAGGTTGTTGAGAGATTTTGCATAAAGCGAGAGTTTGCACAGGGTAGTTTGTGTGTTGAGTTGGAGAGGTTTTTGAATGATGTGTTCCCCTCTATATATAGCAGCAATCCTACTCCGGGCAGACCCAAAATTACATCCAAACTAGAACTTCCCAATCTAATCCGGTTAGGATTTGGCCAACCCTAGTTTTAATAGGTTCCTAAACCAAGCCTTATAATGAGTCAGGTTCACTTCCGAGTCCTCAGTGCTTTCACCCATAAAACTCCTTTTTATTCCAGATTAAACTTCTTTATGCTTATCCAAATCAAACCTCAGTTCAATAGGACTCAGCCGACCTGATCGGATGGTTTATGGTAGCTGGCCGGCCCATAATATTTATGGAAAGGCACTGGGCAAGAACAATCCTGAACTCGGCCCAATAATATTATTTTGGGCCCAAACAGTATTTTACTTAATTACATAGAACAATTCTTTTGTTTTTTTCTTTCTTTCTTTAGATCATTACATATATAGCTCTTTTTTCACTTTTGCATTCAACCAACAAAAGAACAACCACTGAATTAAAAGAAAGAAAATACTAAAAACGATGAGACAAAAAAAATATAAAATTCATAATAGATGAGAAAATACTCATACAATGAATTAAAAATGATGAGCCACAAAAAATATTCGACCATAACAACAAACAATACTAGAAAACTGAGATACAATTTATTTCTGATTTTTTTATACGAATTATTTCTTATTTTCTGCATTAAACAAGTAGAGAAGCAATTTCTAGGTTTTGGTAATCTCGTAAGGAAGCCATATACCATTCCTTGGACTTACTCTAACGTTACCATTATGTGACATTCATATCCCATGCATATCGTTTTTGAAGCCTCCTATTTTGCTCATCATCTTTTCCTCGTCTTCACCCTCATGAGCAGAGAAAGAACTTGATGGAAGATCTAGGTCCGGCTCGAAATGCTCGATCAGTTTTCGAGATTGTTCTGTCACTTGACTGGAATGCCACACTGTCGGCTTGTTGTCGTGTGGACCACGGAAAATGTCGACGGCATTCACACCGCACACGGTGGTCAACTCTCTCACTTTATTCAGTAGCCTTTTTTCCTCTTTTGGAACATGATAGTCCTATCACTTTCTACCGGTGCTACTTTCACCTTCTTCCTAAACATTGTTGTTTTCTGGTTTAAGAATTAAGCTGCCTATACACACTTGTTTCTCTAGGCTTAAGCTCTATATACTCTGTGTACAACTCAAGAGAATATATATATATATAGCACAATAGAGATAGGACTCCTCCACAAAATTGGAAATAAAATCAATGCAATCAAGGATCATACCAATTTTTGTTCTTAAAATTGTTTTTTATTCGATGAATAGGGGAAGGGGATTCGAACTTAGACTTCTTCCAATACTGTAAAGAAAAATATTACTAACAACTTTGGTCATTAAATTGCTTGATTTATTTTGGTTTCAATCACCATGGATGGGGGCGTCGAACGTGGACCACTTCCCTTAATGGAAATAAAATGCCAACAACTTTCCACCTTTGGTCATTAAATTTTTTGTTATATTCCCTTTTAACAAAAAAAGGAGTTGAATTCAGATCTATTTTAACATTGTAAATATAAATACTATTAAATTCGTAGAGCTTACAGAATTTTACTACTTAGAAAGCGTAATGTTTATATCTCATTTCATAGAATTTTACATGTTGAATGTCAATTTCACAAAAAGATTAAAAGAATAAAAGAGTAAAGTACAAAAAGTGCTTAAAATGCAGGCCAAGTCTATGCCACATCAATACATAATGTTTAATAAGATGATGAAATTGAAAAAGAGGTTAAATTGGTATAATTTTGAAACCATGTGGTGTAAAATGCAAAAATTAAAACCTCGATGCTCATTTGCAAAAGAGCCCCAAATCTTGTGTTGTAAAATATAGTTAACCCTAAAAACTAATTGTGCATAAGAATATAATTCAAAAAACCATGGAGTTGACACATAGACTTTTATTTGCAAATAACGAGAATAACCTTATCCAATTGGCGTGGCCCGCATTCGATTCACGTGTAGTTCAACCATCAAGAAGACCTACGGTGCTGACTACAAATTTTCCAAACTCCTTTTCTCTTGATAAGGATATAAGGCAAGAGAATTTAAAGTAGAATTAATAACTATTTTCTACCTTTAAACTTTCCTCATCGAAGATTTATTCCTTTAAACAAGAAAGTCCAATAACATCCTATCAAGAACTATCCAAGATAAGCCTTAGGATATTATTAATTAAGTTTAAGAATATATACAAAGATTATCCTCAGTATTGTCATGGCACAAGTTCAACTCTATCATCTGGTAACACACCTTGGCCAACTGGAAGTCGGCACTTGACATAGAATACCCAACACATGTGGCCAACCATGCTTCTATAAATACCCTATTATTCTTAAGTAACTTAAAAGTTACTTTGCTTCTATAAATACCCGAATCTAGGGGTGGTTCTAAAAACCGAAAACCAAAAACATGGGGACCGAACACCAAACCGAAAAAACCGAAAATCGAAATAAAAAAAAGAACCGAATTGAAAAAATCGAACTGAACCGAAATCGTTTTGTTCGATTTTGGTTTCGAGGGTTCATAAACCGAATCGAACTGAACTAAACCAAATTATTATATATATATATATATATTTTATGCCCAATTCCAACCCAATTTATGAGCCCAATTATAAACCCTAGCGTTGTCCTTTTTCTTTTCTTTTTTTGCTCAGAGAGCCGCATGCCTTCCCTTCTCCTCTCCATCTTTCTTTCTTTTTATTTTTTTTTTGTCCCTCTTTCTTCTTCTTTTCTTTATCCCAAGACCTCAGCCGCATCGTCTTCTCTCCTTCTTCTTTCATTTTTTTTTTCTTCATCTTCTTTCTTATTTTCCCTAGACCCCATACCTTATTTCTTCTCACCCCAATTTCGAATCTCACCCATTGACTCTATCCTCCCCGGAATTCCAAAGCTCTATTTCTACGCTTCCTGCTTGATCTCCAGCAAATTAACTCTGTCCGTAGCTCCCGACGCCACCACCATAGCCGAGTCCACCAAGCCCGCCATAGCCGATTCTACCAAGCGGTGCCTCGCAAATTTATTGAAAGATTTATATGTGGAATTTGAATTTAGATTTCTCAAATTTTCATATGATTTTAGGTCTTCCTCATCGAAAATTATGCATGCATGCTTAGATTTGTGGAAAATTAAATTTATGGACTTGTGTTTTGGTTGATTAGATAGAGATACACTTCTTTATGAAAGATGTTCGTGATATGAAAATTAGTATTCTAAAACTTAGATAAAATCCAGATTTTGGAATTTTTCGATGATTGAATTTGAAAATTCGTTTGTTTAATGATAAGGTCAGTTTATTGATTTTGTTCTGCAATCCATGTATCTGGAAACAAACTGATTTATTCTTCAATCTAAAAAAGTTGCAGAATGAAAAAAAAAACAAAAAACAAAAAAAAAAGGAAAAAAAAAAAACCAAACCGAAATCGAAGTTGAACCGAACCGAAAAAACCGAAAGGAAACCGAACCGAACAGTAATTTCGGTTTGGTTTCCGATTTTGGCCAAAAACCAAACCAAACCAAACCCACCCCTACCCGAATCTACACACTTCGCATTTTAGTACAATTTCTAACCCTTTAGAATGAAATATATTTATATAAAAACACAAGAAATCAATATTAAAAACAAGAAAAGAAATGATTATCAATGAATATCAATTTAGTTATTAGATTAAACTTTTTGATACTATCAAATTATTATAGGGTTAAATACATTTAGTCCTTTGGTTTTTCCCCATTCACTAATTTAGTCTATGCAATCATTTTTTTTTTTTTTGAAAAGACTATGCAATCATATTTTAACAAATTCATCTTGAATTTTCTTTGTTACCATTGGTTTTTAGCCGTACATTATGGACATATTTTTCTTTAGGACCAAAGTGATTAATTACTCTTTTGGAAGTGCATTTAAAATCACTAAAAGTGTTTATAGAGAAATTGTTTTTTGATTTCAAAAACACTTGAAGTGTTAAGTGACTATAAATTACGTATATTAGCAAGAACATAAGCATATAACCTGAAAAGGTATTTTACTTAATTACATACAAAATTATTATTTTTCCTTCTTTAGATCATTACATATATACCCCTATTTGCATTTAGCATAAAACCAATGAAAAAGTACTGGTACATGAATTAAAAACGATAACCAGAAAAAAAAAATAACGATAACAACAAACAGCACTAGAAAACTGGGGAAGTACAATTTATTTCTGATTTTTTTTTAAATTGAGAAAGATTATGCGAGATTAACTCTTCGACAATGGTTGTGTGCGAAGCACCTACACTCCCTGAAGTGGTGAGTAAAAGAATTGTGCTCGTTACTGAGCTTGTATTCTTTTACTGTTTATATAGAACTTTACAAGTAGAGTTTGAGTGAAGAACAAACTCTTCACAAAGATAAATTACAGAAAATATAAAAACACAATATTATCATACAATCTATTTGAATTCAAAAATATTCAACAGTTATGAGATGGATGAAGATAAGCGTTGACGGATTGCATGGTTATCGCATAAGGCTGTTGTGGCAGGAACTGAGTTTTTCAAACTTGGTTTATCACACCCTTGCAAGCTGAGCGGTCGCCGGCAAACGGGAAGCTTGGAAAGAAGATAATTGAAACAATAAGTGGACAGTACTTTGGTCAAGAAATTAGCAAGTTGATCTTGCATAGCAACGTAACCGACCTGTAATTCCTGGCGTGTGACCTTTTCCCGAATGTAATGGTAATCGACTTCGACATGGTGAGTGCGAGCATGAAAAACAGGGTTAGATGCCAGGGAAATGGCAGAAATATTATCACACCATACCTTCGGTGGAGAGAGGTGAAGATGCAGGTCTTTGAAGAGTTTACGAAACCATGAAATTGTAGCTGCAGTGAGGGCAAGTTGTCTGTATTCTGACTCTGTGCTGGAGCGAGACACTCCTTTTTGTTTCTTAGAACTCCAGGACACAAGGTTTGGACCAAGGAATATACAATACCCGCCAGTGGATTTGCGATCATCGGGATCTCCTGCATAATCAGAGTCGGCAAAGGCAATGAGGGTGAGAGATCTAGGTTTATACACAAGTCCATGATCTGGAGTGGACTTCAAATAACGAAGTATTTGCTTAATAGCAATCCAGTGTGTTGTGGTTGGTTTTTGCATAAACTGGCAAACCTGGTTGACAGAAAATGCAATATCAGGACGGGTGATAGTGAGTTATTGGAGTGCCCCCACCACACTCCAGAACTCAGTGATATCTGTTAATGGTTCGCCATCGTATAAGATGAGGCGTTTAACACTGACTGCAGGAGTAGAGACAGGTTTACAATCCACCATGTTTGTGCATTTAAGCAAATCAAGAATATACTTAGACTGGGAGAGATGAAGACCATTACTGGAGCGATGAACCTCCATACCCAAAAAATAATTGAGAGGACCAAGATCTTTCAATGAAAAAGCCGAGCCCATGTCCTTGATCAGGGTGTTTATACACTCAATGTTATTGCCTGTGATAAGTATGTCATCAACATAGATTAATAAGTAAATACGAATTAAACCATGACAATACACAAAAAAGATGAATCTGCTTGGGAGGCCACGAAACCAAGGTGTTCCAAATGATTTGAGAAACATTGGAACCATGCCCTACGGGCTTGTTTGAGGCCATACAGAGAGCGCCGCAATTTATAGACATGGGTGGGATATTGAGGATCAACAAAGCCCGTGGGTTGTTTCATGTAAACTTCATCAGAGATGAAACCATGTAAAAATGCATTCTGAACATCTAGTTGGCGTATGGGCCATGAAAAGTGAACTGTCATAGCAATAATGAGACGAATGGTGGAGTGTGTCACCACTGGACTAAAAGTTTCACCATAATCCAGACCTGGTTGTTGATGAAAACCATTAGCCACAAGACTGAACCTTAAACATGTCGATCGACCCATCAGACTTACGTTTAATACGGAAAACCCACTTATTGGGTAGTACATTCATGGTAGGATTATAACGTACCAAAGACCATGTGCTTGCACGTTGTAGGGCATTGAATTCATCAGCCATAGCTGTCCTCCATTCTTGAAATTTATTGGCTTGAGTGTAGCACGTAGGTTCAGACAAGGCAGTGATGGTGGAAGTAACTTGGGGTTAGGTTTAGAAATGCCATCTTTTGCACGGGTAACCATGGGATGGATAGCTGGGGGGTCTGGAGGTACTGTGGTTGTCGAAATGGAGGGGGGTAGTAGGGTAGGGTGGGAGGAGTTGACAGGTGATGGTAAGGTAGCTGTAAGTGGCGAAGTGGGTGGGGGGGGGGGGTAGTAGGGTAGGTGAGGATGAGGGTAAAAGTGATGGAAAGGTTACTGTATGTGTCGAAATGGGAGGGGAGTAGGGTGGTAGGTTGGGATAAGTGTAAAGGTGATTGGATGGGGGAAAAGGGTGTGATAGAAACGGGTGAGGGAAGGGTATTTTCTGAATGAGTGTTGGAATGGGTGAGGGAAGTATGGGATAAAGTAGGATTAGGTGGCAAATTTGGTGGGGTTTGAAAATTGAGTTCAGCTGTCCCAATGGTAATAAGACGGCTATCATGCAGAGAGGATGGTACGGGAGTAACACTGAGAGTTTCATGAAATGGAAAACAATTTTCATCAAAAATAACATGTTTACACATGAAGACATGACCTGTGCATGAGTCAAGACACCTATACCCTAATTGATTTTGAGAATAGCCTAAGAAAACACATTTTTTGGAACGAAAATTGAATTTATTTGACATGTATGGACGTAGGTATGGAAAGCAGGCACACCCAAAAACCTTAAAAAAATCATACGATGGTTCTCGATGAAATAATTTTGTGTATGGAGAAGTTAATTTCAAAACTTTAGTGGGCAGTTGATTAATCAAAAAATTAGCCGTATGGAGAGCTTCAGCCCAATAGGTTTGCGGCATGGAAGCATGAGCAAGAAGAGTGAGACCAGTTTCAACCAAATGACGGTGTTTGCGTTCTGCCGTACCGTTTTGTTCAAGATGGTGAGGGCATGTATATTGATGATGAATGCCATGTTTTTCTAAATAAGATTTGAAATTGTTGTTGATATAGTCTCCTCCACCATCCGTTTTTGGTTGAAATTTATTCTCCATTTCAGTTGTAAATTTGATAAATGTTGAGAAAACATCAGGTTTTAGTTTTAATGGATATAACCAAGTATATCGCGAATAATCATCAATGAAAATCACATAATATCGAAAGCCAGAAATTGACAAAGTGGGGGACGTCCATACATCAGAATGAATAAGTTGTAAAGGAAAATGATAAATAGAATTTGATGGTGAAAATGGCAATTTCTTGCTTTTGCCCAGAGGGCATGAATGACGTACATAATTAAAATGGTGCCTAGTAAGAGGCACTTTGCTAGTGGAAACTAGATGCTTTAAAATAAATGACGATGGATGACCGAGTCTGGAGTGCCAAATACGATCATCAACCTTGACTCCCATGCATGAAAAAAAGCCATGTCTTTTATTGGAATTAAAACTTGCATATGGATAAACACCAGGGTTACTCCGACCTGATAAAAAGATCTTCCCCGAGTGGATATCCTGAACACAGAAGAAATTAGGGTGAAGGACAAAGAAACAGTCATTGTCAGAAGAGAATTGATTGATAGATAATATATTTTGAGAGGCATTAGGGCAATATAAAGTATTAAAAAGAGGGTAGGAACGGGTAGGAGAGTGAATAAAAGATGTGCCTATTTGGGAAATGTGCAAACCTTGACCACCAGTAACACCACTGATTTGTTCGGTGCCTGTGTACTCCTGTGCATTGGTGAGTTGGCTAGGATCATTAGTAATATGAGTGTTGGCTCCGAAGTCCAGAAGCCACGTAGTGGGAGCAGGAGATGCAGATGAGGGTACATGGTTTGACTGTGCGGCAAGGGCTGTGAGACGAGCACTTGGAACACGACCTTCATAAGAAGTGTTCATACGGTTGTAACAGTTAATGGCAGATTGACCATTATGATGACAAATCTGGCATCGAAGTGGTGGACGATCAGACGAAGAATACCATCATTGGTACGTCCTGGGTTAGGAGCAGCAGCAGCATGGGGTCGAGCCAGATTTCCACCGCGAGGAGGGACAGCGCCACAACCTCCTCCACGCGCAAAACTTGTAGGGGCAGTGGTCCGACGTCCACTATTGGCAGCCATGGCAGTCAGGACAGGAACAGAAGTGTCGCCAGACAAATGGAAGGTAAGTTGACGAGTTTCAGCACTGAGGAGCAGTGCTTCCAAAGCAGCATACGAGATAGGAGTTTCTCGGGCTTGGATGGAGGCGACAGTGTTCTCATACAGTGGACCAACATTATTCATGATTGTGGTAATTAAATCCGAGTTAGCAATGAGAGAACCAGATAAGGCTAACTGATCAGCCAAGTTGTTTATTTTATCCAAATAATCTGCAATACTAAGATCACCACGACGGATATTGAGAAGTTCCTCGCGGAGTTGAATAACACGATTGTGTGAGGAAGGTGCATAGCAGTTTTGTAAAGCCTTCCAGGCCTCGGCAGCACTAATGCATTTGATGACAATATGCATAACAGACGGAGAGAGGGAACTAGTGAGCCACGATAGAATCATCTGGTCAGTCTGGATCCAAAGTTCAAAGAGAGGATTGATGGTGTCAGTAAGTTGACCGTCATCGTCCAGTAAAAAAGCAGGAGGGCATTGAGAAGTGCCATCAACATAACGCATCAGACTTCGACTGCGAAGTAAGGGAACAAATTGGGCACGCCACAAGGGATAATTATGGCGATCAAGCTTGAGAGGAAGAAAAGCAGAAACATTGGTGAGGGCAGAGGAAGAAGACATTGTATTTGGGAGGGAAATATGTCGTGAGATGTTGAAAGCTCTGATACCATAAAAGAATTGTGCTCGTTACTGAGCTTGTATTCATTTACTGTTTATATAGAACTTTACAAGTAGAGTTTGAGTGAAGAACAAACTCTTCACAAAGATCAATTACAGAAAATATAAAAACACAATATTATCATACAATCTATTTGAATTCAAAAATATTCAACAGTTATGAGATGGATGAAGATAAGCGTTGATGGATTGCATGGTTATGGCATAAGGTTGTTGTGGTGGGAACTGAGTTTTTCAAACTTGGTTTATCAGTGAGGACCATCACACCCAGAAATCTCCCGCCAGTCACTTCTCTTCAAGCTTAGTTTTTTCTTTCTCAAGGTCGGTGATCTCTTCCACGTTCTGAACACTGGTGAGCAATTCTTCCGTCACTTGACCGGAATGCCACACTGTCGGTATGTTGTCGTGCATACCACGAAAAATGAAGACGGTATTGACATCGCACAAGGTGGTCAGCTCTCTCACTTCCTTCAGTAACCTTCTTTTCCTCTTTTGGAACATGATAGTCCTGTCATTTTCTACCCATGCTAATTCCACTTTCTGCCTAAACATTGTTATTTTCTAGTTTAAGAATTGAGCTGCCTATATACACTTGTTTGTCTAGGCTTAAGCTCTATATACTCTAAATTGTACCACTCAAGATAATATATATAGCACAACAGAGATAAGACTCTTTCACAAAATTGGAAATTAAATCAATGCATTCAAGGGACATGCCAATTTTTGTTTTAAAATGTTTTTTCTTCGATGAACGGGGGAAGGGGATTCGAACTTAGACCTGTTCCAAATACTAAAAACAACTTTGGTCATTAAGCTTGATTTATTTTGGTTTCAATCAACCGTGGGATGGGAGCCTCGGACCTCTTCCCTTAATGGAAAGAAAAATACTAACAACTTTCCAACTTGGACAGTAACTTTTTTGTTATATTCCCGTTTAACCAAAAAACAAAACAGTTGAACTTAGACCTATTTTAACATTGTACAGATAAATACTACTAGCTTCTCGTAGCTTGCAGAATTTTACTACTTAGAAAGCATAATGTTTATATCTCATTTCATGAAATTTACACGTTGATATCAATTTTATAAAATGTGGGACAAGTTTATGCCACATCAACATGCAACGTCTAATAAGATTATAAAATTGATTGAGATAATAAAATGGTATAATTCTGAAACCATATGGTGTAAAATGCAAAAGTTGAAACCTCATGGCGGATTTTGCAATTGACTCCCAACCTTGTGGGGTAAAATGCATTGAACTCTAAAAACTAACTGCATGTGGAGCAAAAAAATAATTCAGAAAATCATGGAGTTGACATGTGGATTTTTATCTACAATTGACGAGAATGCCCTTATTCATTTGGCGAGGCACGCGTTCGCTCCACACCAGTTCAACCGTCAAGAAGACCTAAGTTACTGACTACAACTTTTTCAAGCTCCTCTGCTCATGACAAGGAAATAAGTCAAGGGAATTAAAGGTATACTTAATAACTAATTCCTACCTTTAATCTTACCTCAGTGTAGATTTATTGTTTTAAATAAGTAAGACTAATCACATCATACCAAAGATTCTCCAAGATAATATTAGGATATTATTAATTAAATTTAATAATATCTACAAGGATTATTCTCAATACTATCATGGCACAAATACAACTTAATCAATCTGATAACACACCTTGATCAACAGGCACTTCTCAAGTAAGTTGAAGTACAACTCAACCCTAATCTCACTCTCTTTTAAGATAAATTGACTTAGAATCAAATGTTCATTGGTCAAACCCCTTCTCTCAGGTTGCATGGTTCTAGGCGTCAACCAAATGTGTTTAATTTGTTTTGTAATAACAATTTCGTCAAAGACATAATTTTTGCTACCACAAGTTTGATGCGTTCATTGAGAGCTTGATCTAATTCTCAAAGAAGCTCTCACAATTCTTTTCTAAATTTCTACCTTTCAAGAATTTTTCTACCGCACCCAATCTTCAAATCCTTTAAGTGTTTGATTTGTGCGCTCTAGACAAGGGAAGAATTGTTGGAAATTCCGAAATCATCACGAACAGTACTCCCTATGTACCAGGCCATGAACTAAAGAACATAGCCAACGAAGCGGCCCCGACCCCAGCCCTGTTTCGCCATCTACGTAGTAAGACATGAAGGATGGGTAGCTACCGCCTCCGCTAGCCACCTTCGATGTCGTTGCAGCAACAACAACATGCTCTACAACACCTGTCCTAGGCTCGCATGCCCAGGTTGAGCAAGCCAGACCACGAGAACAGCATCAGCAAGAGCTGCATCCCAGGACCAGGACCCTCCCACACTGGTCCAACCTAGTGAGCCCATGCCTCCTAAGCCCGAACCGCGCGAGCTAGTAGGCCTCGCAGGTAAGCACGCAGCCACGCCTTGACCCGCGCCCTCGCACCAATGTCCGACTCGGCCAAGTCTCCAGACTGATCTTAGACAGATTCAGCCAAACCGACTGTTGACCCCCATACCGAATATGATGATGTCATGGGTGATATAAAGAAATTTTGCACTATCTTTACTCCTCTACTTAAAAGAGACTCACAAGTTTTTGGTAAGGAATTTTGTTTGGAAGCTTTAATGCTCGAGTTTGAGGTTTTCCCTGTTAGGATGCCCCGTGTTGGCATCATATTAATAGTATATGTTGTATAAATAGGCAGCTTAGAGAGAACAAGAGTAGTTGATGTTGTAATAGTTGTAATAGTCTTCTCTGTAATAAAGTTCTTGTGCAATTGAGAAAGAAGTGGTGTTGGGTTCTAACATTCCCCCGACTGTGATGCTTGACCTACTCCATTGCATTGCATAGTAAAGTGGTTGTCCATTGTTTTGACACAAGCTAGTTTGGACTTGGATTAATCTTACATCAGTGATGGGTGTAGGAAATTATATATTATAATGTAAAATATTGTAATATATAATTTTAATAATTGAATGAAAAATAGTGTTAAACAGATTTCTTAGAAATGTTATGTTATTTAGGTGCATTCCCTTGTCAAATGATGTATACTTATAGATGAAAAGTTACATCTCTTTAACAAGAGTACTTGAGTGCTATATAAACTCATGAAACCATCATCATTAAGATAGAAAATTAGAGTTAATTTTTACTCTTGTGAAATAGAGTTTCCCCACTTTGTTTCTCTCATGCTTCTTAGAGCAACTCCACCCATGGAGCCTTCCCCCCAGGCAACTCACTATGCAATCCACCCTAATGAACAGTAACTGCCTTAAATGAATAGTAACTACCATAAATGAACAGTAATTGCCATTTGCATCTCCACCCATGGAGCCCTTCCCCCAGGCAATAAGCAATTAAAATATTAGTTTTGTTTGTTTGTTTAAATAATACAAAATAAAATTATTTGTAAATTCGGATAAGAATTTTTAAATCGTTCTCGTTGCGCCACGTGTCATTTTATAAATTATTTATAGAAAAGTAAAAAGAATTTTTTACAAATTATTTCAGAATTTTTTGCATAATTTTTACAATTTTTTTCGGATTTTTCGCATTTTTTTTTATAATTTTAATCAAATAATTAATCTCTGCCGTTGGATTTAAAAAAATTTGAATTCCAACACTCCAGATTGTGCCACGTGTCACAACGGTAACCTTTCTTAATTATTAAACTGTTTTTTCTTTTTTTTTTTTATTTCAAATCAGTTTTTTTTTTTGGATCGGACTGCTTTTATTTAAAGGGGGTTTGATCGAACGGACCGTGGGAAGCCACGTGGCTTCCCAACGGTAACTGACATCCCTGCAAAACCTTTTTTTTTTTCTGACTTTTCGGTCAGCGACGCGCCCCCACTCGCGAGTGAGGGGCACGCGCCTGACAGAAAAAAAATAAAAAAATAGAAGGGCCTCGGGCCACAGGCCCGTCAATTGCTGACTGCCCCCTTGCTCGGGCTCCCACCTGGGCTCGGGCTCCCAACGGCTAGAGCAATGCCAACCGGCCCTCAGGCCTAATGAACTCCACTGTCCTTCGAGCAATTGCTACGGGTGGACTTGCTCTTAGGGATATATTGTTTGTCAATATAAATGGCTACTATTTATATTGACAAACAATATATCTCTACGATTCTCCTATTAGAATCTTTGTAGGAAACCAAGATTGCCTCCCATTTTTAATACAAGTGATGTAATTTAGGATCAATTCCTAGTTTTAATCCTTTATTAACTAGAACAGTCAATTCCAATAAGTATTTTCTAAACTAATTTAAACTAAAACGACTGACCAGATACATATACTTAAGCTCATTTCTAACAGAACATGTTCACATGTGTTCATATGAAACAATAGAAATTAATTTTAATTTCAAATACTACTAACATAGTAGTAATTAATGCTAGAGTCAATAGGAGCTTCTTTTTCCCTTCCCAGATTTAAGAGCTACTAGAGGATTGAACATGAAATTTTTTTAACTATCGCTAAATTTTAGCAAGGAACTCATTGGAGAAGATCTAGTTAGAAAGCGTTACCAGCCCTTTAATAATCATTTATTTTGTGAGTTCGTAGTTTTCATTGTATTAGAAATAGATGAGACCTACACAGAAATGTGGGAAATAGAATAGTGAACGAAGGATTGGAAGAGATGTAGAAAATGAATAAGGAAAGACACAAAAAATGAAAACTAAAGACCAAAAATTATTAGGGTACCATCCAAGGTTCTAAAAGGCGCTAGGCGCTAGTTAGGCGGCGGGATGGGGCCTAGCGTCTAGTCGGGCGACTAGGCGGACTAGGCGGATTTAAGTAAATCTATTCTATTTCGTGTAAATAAGTGTTTGTTTATACTTAAAATATACATAATTTCGTCATAAACTATAAGTATTGGAACATAATGAAAACATAGGGAGCAAACATATAATGTGTGTTTATTTAAAAGTCTCTTACAATTTATTGGAAACAATAAAATGCAAAAGGAAAGTTGTCTATTTTTTATCTAAGTGAGTTGCAACCTAGGCATGTGTCTAGGCGGGTCTGGGCGGGCTAGGCGGGTGCCTAGGCGGTCTAGGCTGGCGCCTCAGCAGGTCTGGATGGGCTAGGCGGATGCCTAGGTGGTCTAGGCATTAATCGGGACGGTGACCAGCCGCCTAGCGCCTAGACGGTACCTAGGCGGAGATTTTTAGAACAGTGGTACCATCTCATTTGGTAAGTGATGCATGTAATGAGAGAAATTCATTAATTAACATGACATGTACACATCACTTGTCACATTGAATGACAAACAAATGTGGTGCAAAAATGAGATCTCATTTCCAAAATTGTTTTAAGTTCTTTTCACTTAAGCCCTTCTTTTTTTTTTGGTAAACCACTTAAGCCTTAAAATATGGAACATGAAGGGGTCCCGGTACAACCTTTATTAACCATAAAAATCCGGTAAAGAGAAAGAAAAGAAAAACACTATGCATGCATGATGGTGAAAACAAAGTTAACTATACTGTTAAGTTTAATCCTATATATGCATGATCAATCATACACAGGATGGCCTCTAATGTTTTCGATCGCAAAGCAAATAAAAAATGAAAAATCACTATCGAAGCTCACTCATCTGCTCGCAGAGAAAGACTATTCGTAGGTAGAAAGTAAGAAAACAGAAAAAGACAAGACAATTTCCTTGGTGTCCTCACAGAAAGATAGTGCTGGTATTGGTGGTGATGGAAGAGAAACAAAAAAATCCACTATTTATAACTACACTCCACTGCTTATAGCAACTAGCATCGGAATATTACCTCTTGTGAAAAAGATGCTTGAGGTACATCCTCAGGCGGTTGAGGCGCACGATATCGGCAATCAACAAAACATTTTGCATATGTCGATTAAGCATCGTCAGTTGCAGATATATAGGCTTGTGAAGAGAAGAAGAATGATAACGTCGAGGTTAACTTCGAGGATTGACAGGGATGGAAATACCTTATTGCATCAAGCTGCAAATATGACATATTACTCTCCAGACACTCAACGTGTAAGTGGTCTTGCATTGCAATTGCAAGAAGAATTACGTTGGATGGTTGTGAGTGACTCTGGCCTTAGTTATATTCTCTTTCACGGTTTTTATACAAGTGAAATTTTAACATTAAATTCATCTACATATAAATTACGGAATAAGAAATTCAAACTTGGGGAAACATTTCCTCAGTTTGAATAAACTATTATTCATCTTGGGCAAACATAGTTTAATTTGAATTATCAAAACTATGGGAAATTACATAATTTTGTTGCAAATAATTAATTGAATATATTCTACAGTTAATATGAGCCACCTAAAACCTAATGAGTCTTCCCATCAAAAATTAAAATTAAAAAAAAAAAAAAACATAATGAGCCTTCCTTTTATTCATATTGGAAACAAAAATATGCTAGACTAAGAACTGAAATGGTTAATTCATACATTAATAGTTAGTTTTACCAATTTGTTGGTAGCGCGTGAGAAATATAATGCCTCATCATTACATCATGCACCGCAACAACATGGGTATGACAGCGGAGGAGTTCTTCAATAGTGAGCATGCAGAGCTACTTCATTCAGCACAAACATGGATAAAAGAAACTGCTCAGTCATGCTCGGCCGTGGCAGCTCTAGTGGCCACTGTGGTCTTTGCGGCCGCCTACACTGCTCCCGGGGTTACAGTTCAGGCGGTGTTCCTGTTCTCCGACATTCTCCTTTCTTCACTACCTTTATCATCACAGATGTTGTCTTGCTCATCAGCTCATTGTCTTCTCTCGTCACGTTTCTCTCGATCTTGACATTTCCGTTTGAGTACAAACACTTCCATCAATCTCTTCCGCTCAGGCTGCATTTAGGATTTGTCTTTCTTTTCTTCTCGCTAGTGACGACCATGCTCGCGTTCACTGCTACAACTGTGCTCTTGATTCATCTCGATGAGGAATTGACAAGGTCTCTCCTTTATGTTGCTGCCTTTCTTCCTGTGTCTGTATTTGAGCTCATACAGCTTCCTTTGTATGCAGGATTTTCTCAGACTTTGATATTTCTATTTAAGAAAGTTAAGAAGTTTATAATTTTGTTCTTCCCTATAAAGGAAATCCTCAATCAGTAAGAGCATTATTGAATGTTGGTTTGTGTGTTGTAAGTCCAAACCAAAATAAATACCAATAATTACAAATTGGTGAGATAATGGACGATTGACTTCACAGCTTTTTTTATATTTTTAGCTATGCCTGTTTTTTACCATTTACATATCTATGTAGCAGATATCTTTGATTTTTGGGAGCTATTTTTTTTTTATTATTTATTGAAATGTATTCAACAACTCGAATTATAATCTCTATCTATTCAATAATCAGTGTGTGTTGTTTTATCAAATAGTTGTTACTCCCTTTATTTCATTGTTCAATTTTTCTAAGAGTGTTAATGAGAGGTGCGACATATATAGCTTGTAAACTTATCACCTATATTTTTTTAACAAAAAACGAGTGAAGGGGTGGAAGAATAGGCTAAACCTCACAATGGCTAGCAACAATATAGTTCAAATTCACCTTTGGCGAAAATTAAACCTAATACCTATCACGTACAAGTGAAGAGGAATACCACTAGATCATAATACTAAGTGGCAAATTTATCACCTATATTAATTTGATAATAGTTGGTAGACTAAAAGTGGTCACTGAGCCAGTGCTCATCAAAAACTGTTAAAGAGCAAGACACCCCAAGGAGCAAGGAGCGGATAAAAACCAATGTGGCACATCGAAGGGTCTATTTGATAACCATTTTGTTTTTCGTTTTTCATTTTTAGTTTTTGGTTTTCACTTTTTTTTTTAAATCAAGAAAGTAATTTTGGTTTTTGTTTGGTAACTACTTTCAGTTTTCACTTTTTTTGAAAAATCAAGAAAGTTGTTTTCAGTTTTCATTTTTGAAAATTCAAGAAAGTAGTTTTGGTTCTTGTAACTACTTTCAGTTTCCAAAAATATGAAAAATGAAAACTGAAAGCCAAATTTTGAAAAATCAAGGAAGTAGTTTTCAGTTTTTATTTTGGTGAAAACTGAAAATAGTTATCAAATAAGATTTCAATTTTTAAAAAAGTGAAGAAAAAAAAAACTGAAAACGAAATGGTTATCAAATGACTTGATTTTTTGAAAACTATTTTTTGAAAACTAAAAATAGTTATCAAACAAGATTTCAACATTCAGTTTTTAAAAATGTGAAAACGAAATGGTTCTAACTTCTAAGAGTGTCAAGAGCATGCTCAAGTTCTTGAAGCCAAAAGCAGGAAGTTTTATGACAATGGCGAAAAGTGTGTGTTCGGACTTCGGCGAGAGCTATATGGATATCCACATGTCGACTTTTTAGTTCTCACTTTTGTACTTTTTAGCTCTATGCTATTATCATTCTGTTTCTATTGTCATTCTATACTCAACATTGGCATATAATAGCATAATGATAATAGAGAAAAATGGCATATAATAGCAAAATGGAAAAGCTCTATGCTATTATCATTCTGTTCAAATTGCCAAGTAGATGTGTTACACTTGTAGAAGGATCACACGCTTTTAATAGAGGAGTTGTATTTTCGCTTTATAAGATGAGGGTGTTTAAAAGAAAAATAAGCGATTTGGGTTTACATCAAATTATCTATAGCCCGGGGTTAAAAGGTTGTGAATATTGAGAAATTTATTGTGTGTGGGAAGTACAACCCAATATACTAAGTATCATAATACAGTTGGTTAGAATTTTCTTTTAAATTTTTTAATCAATTGTATTATTAAAACATCTTCAAAAAAAAAGGTCAAATATTGAACACCAAATTTGAATTTGATGATCTAACGTGGCAGTTTGACATCATGTTAAAATTACATCGCCAACCGATATGTCTAATATATTATTTTGTATTTTAAGATATTAATTTTTCAAAGCATAATAAATACTAAAAGAAATATAAATAGCTACACTTATACCAAGCATTCAATGCAAGGCTAGTCCAAAAGTTAAAAATAAAAAAATAAAAAAATAAATAAAAAAATAAAATAAAAAACTAAAATAATTATTTGGCATATGCATTTTGAGGCGGCACTTTTGACGCCTACCACCAAGCCTTCAATCGACATAAGCTTTTGGCTGATGGGTTGGAATGAAATGAGATGCCATTTTTTTATCATTACATGTATACTTGGCAATTTGAAGTATTGGTTGGAGATGCTCTTGTATTTGGTTTGTCGAGCCGTATTCTCGATACAATGAAAAATCTCTCATGACCAACACTAAATGCTAGAATATCATCTGCCTCTAAAAATAATAAGAGTCACCGGAAAAAGCAAGAATTAAAAGAAAAATAAACGATGAGGATCAATGCTAACACACTTTACCACAAAGCTGGTAAGAACACAGCTGGTAACTTTGGATCTTTTCAAAACTCTCTTTTTTTCAGCTTTTGACATTATAGAATTTGATGCATCTAATTCTTTGATGCAAATTGCATATATAATTCTCTTAGAGAACTTTGCAGTTATTCTTTAACTTTGTTTCTTGATTAAGCAACTTACTATATATGTGCAGCTTACCATCTAGCTAGCCTGATGGTGAATATTGTACAGAAAAAAAGGCCAGAATATGGACTATAAAATGAAGCAAATGAGTCACATACAGTACCACTGTGTAAATTGTACGAGAGAGAGAGAGATTGAAGAGAAAGATGGAAGAGGGGTTGGAGAAAGAGAGAAAAAGATGAGAAAATAGAAAGAGCGGGAAAGGGTTTGAGTCGAACAAAAAGGCCATATCAATGGGCCATAGACGACAACTGGGAACGCCTGAAACAATACTATAAGACAAACTGGGAAGAGGTATTCAGTCCATTGACAACGAACGACGACATTGTACTTCAGGTCGTAGCCTTCGCTGGTCGGATCGACGTGCTTGAGTTCTTGATTTCACTTGTGACAACTGCGACCAATGACCCTAGAGAGTTACGGCATGCCTTGGTGCTGAAGAATGGCCACTGGAACACCATCCTCCACGAGGTGGCGCCATCGGGAAACCTGGAAGCGGCAAAGCTGTTGGTAGGACATGAATGTGTATATATCATTACCTTTTTAAAAAAGGATAAATCTAATTGTATTATTACATTTGGCATGTCGAACACAAAAGGCTAGAATATCATCCGCCCCTAAAAAATCTCTCGTGACCAACACTAAAGGCTAGAATATCATCCGCCCCTAAAAAATAATAGGAGTCACCGGAAAAAGCAAGAATTAAAAGAGAAAGAAATGATGGGAGCACTTTTAGTGTTGTTAGGCCATCTTCAACTGAAGGCTGGCCAGATGGCTCGTTTTAGCCCTCTGGTCCTCCAAGAAATTAATATTTTAATGAACAGTTAGGGCCATATTTGCCTCCATCTCTAACTGAGGGCCAAAGGGACATAGGGCTCGTTTTAGCCCTGTCACAAAAAACCGTCTTCAACCGAGGGTCAAATGGTCATAGGGCCAAACATAATTTATTATTTAAAAACTACAACTTCAATTCAAATCCAACGGCTAAGTGACATCAGCATGATTTAAAAACATAATTTATTATTTAAAAACTACAACTTAAACATAATTTATTGTTTAATATTGTTTAATGTTGTTTCATGTTACTTAATGTTATGTAATGTTTAATTGTTTAGAAGTTATAGGGGAAAAAACAAATTTTGTAAAAAAAAAAACTGTAAAACAAAAAAATTAAAATAACGGCTAGCTGGTGTCAGCTAGTCGTTGTATTTCAAATTTTGGCCTACAATTCCTGTCAGATATAACCGACAGGAATAACTACAATGTTGTCGGTTATAACCGACAAGAATAATGAAATTTCCAGCTCGGCCAGGGGCTGGCTGACTGGATTGGGCCAGCCGGTTGGCCCTTTGGCCCTTTTTTCCCGTGGGGTCCACGAGCCCTTTTGGCCTAGCCCTTGGTTGAAGATGGTTTTCGAGTTATTTTCGGCCCTCTAGCCCTCTTGACCCTTCGGTTGGAGATGACCTTAGGCCCCCTAGGCAATAGGCAATTCAAACTCTCAAGTGAATAGTAACTGTCCTTAATGAACAGTAATTGTCCAAGTGCATCTACATCTCTAAATTGAATACTCTAGGTAATTCATATTAAAATATTATTTTATTTTTAAATTTGGATAATAATAAAAGATTGGTTGAAAGTATTTAAAAATATTAAAATATGGTGTAAGGTGGAAGAACGCGGTTAAGTATTTATCGAAAAAAATTATAATTTTTTAATACTTTTTTTATTTTTAATTAATTTGTTTATAATTTTTTGTATTTTAATTAACTTTTAATTCATTTTTATAATTTTTTAATAGTGACTGACCACATCGTTATATCTCATAATTTAGGAGCTGGGCTGGGCAATTCTAGCCTTGGGCACTAACTGGGCTCCCCCATAGCCCAGTAAACATAGGAGGGCTGGAGGAGATTTTGGTGGGGAGGGGGGATTTAGGGGTGGTTTGGGAGTGAGGTGCTTAAAAAAAAAAAAAGCACCCATGAAAAAAAGCTGTGAGGGATTAGGTGTTTTGTAAACTTTGAAAATCAGCTTTTTTTTCAAAGTTTGAGGTCAAAATAAGCCAAAAATGGGAAGCTGCAAATAGCAGCTTCCAAAAGCCCAAAAGCGGCTGTGAAATTGAAAACACGGGTGAACAGTGCTGGTTTAATGAAAGTTTTGAATAACCCAAAATTACCCCCAAGACCTGAGCTCTCTCTCCGCACGCCTTTCAGTTCTCGCCTCAGCTCTCTCTCCGCACGGCGACCTGATTCCTCACTGCCCTCTCTCTCTCGTAAGCTCTCTCCGCTACACCTCTTCCTCCTCATTTTCCTCTCTCTCCGCACACTGCCGCAAGCTCTCTCCGCACACTGCCCAGCTCTTCGAGCGATTCAAAGCTGCATTCGTACGGAACGATTTCGATACCTGCTCCAATTTCCTCTCCCAGCTCAAGGTAACTCACCAATCCCAAAAACCCTAATTTTCAATCCCCAATTCGAGGTTATCACCTGCTTATTCACATGATTTAGTAATATTGTTATGTCGTTTCACTGCTTAGTGCTAAACTATGATTATTTTGTGTTAGTGCTAAAGTAAGATTCTTGTGTGTTGCCCCGATGTGATTAGGTTTTTGGGTCAGTCAGAGTGACGGGATTTTCGTTTTGATTTTCTTCCTTTGAAATATTTTGTTATTAGATTTTGGGTATTGGTGAATTGAATTTACAAGATTTCGAGATTTCGGTGTAACTTGTTGTCGCAAGTGTTTGGTTGTTAAGCTGCTAGGGAGTGAAATGCTACTCAAAGACGTTAGTTCGGAGGATTTATTAACTGGTTTTTATGTGAAGATGTATGGAATTATGGTGTTGTTGTATGTGGATTGAGTTGTATCGGTTGTGTTTTCAGGTTAAGCTGACTGAATTCGGAAGCCTACCGCCGTTGTTTCAAGACACACCTAATGCTGTCAAGGAATTAACATTAGCAAGTAAAGTTCTTCATCCAAATCTATTGCTTCTACTATCCTGTTCATGTAGTTCCAAACTAATTAGTGAATGCGCCAGAAACAAAAATTATGCTTTTATAGTTCATTTTGCTACCTACTTATGTAGTAACGAAAGATTTTACTAGTTTAACATTGTTCATTGGTGTAGTCATCTTCATTATCTTAATCCAACTGCCTCCTCATTAACCTTTTTCATGTTTCAAAAACTGTCAGGGGATATATATGAGCATGCTGTTATTCTTAGTGTGAAGATTGAGGATCAGGATGCATTTGAAATGGATTTCTTTCAGTTGAAGTCTTATTACGTAGATGCTCGGTAAGTTATCATCCCCTATAGCTTTGTTTATCTTATACCAATTACTCGGTCCTTATTTCTAAACAGAAATAAATGTTTGTTTAGAAAAGATTGTTAATGAATTTTACTTTTCTTATGGAGTAGAGATCGTCTTCCACCATCCCCTCAAGAGTACCCAATTTTAGGTCTCAACCTGTTGAGACTCCTTGTCCAGAATAGAATTGCTGAGTTCCACACTGAACTGGAACTTCTTTCATCTGCTGCTTTGGAGAACCCTTGCATTAAGCATGCTGTGGAGCTAGAGCAATCTTTCATGGAGGGGGCTTACAACCGTGTGTTGATTCTACTCCCCATATTGCCAATTGGATTTGTGGTTGATTCTACAAATTTATTAGACTTTGTTCCGTGGATACAGGATCATCCTGAGTGGGAAGTGAAGAATGATGCTGTCTGTTTCCAGAAGGCAAAGGAGTCTGCACCTTGCAAAGAGATACCTTCTTTACAACTCATCAACCAAACTCTCAGCTACGCAAGAGAGTTGGAGCGGATTGTCTAAAAGAACTGCTACCGCATTCTGGTTGTTTGTTTTGTGATTCACAACTGTTGCTCATACGGTCACTTCCAAAATTTCTTCTCAATTTAGAACTGAGCCCAAAACTGTGTGTACTATTGTATTTTAGTTTGACCACTTTGGGTGGCAATATTTTTCAGATTTTATGTTCTTGCAATTTCATTAATCAGAAAGGTTGCTTTATCTTTAGAATGGTGCTATCGACACACTTTTTTACCTTCTACACACGTCATAATTATGAAGTTGAAGGATCAAATGAGATAGAGGCATTAAGAAATAGAATAACGGCAAGTTTGATGAATGCATCTAATTAGGCTACTTTCAAGTACATTAACAATATTGTACTAATGAATTCTAGCTATTCAGTCTAAAATATTTCAATTGAAATAGTTTGTCATACTAATTAATATTTAAGATAAAGTTTATAAATATTTTTCTTTTAAAAATAAAGTATATTTAGTAATTCATCTTTATTTGTTAAGAAAATTAAATTAATAGCACATCTAGTATTATACCCTTTTGGTCATTTCACACAGCCACAGCTGTTTTACATAAAAGTTTACCAAACACTATCATACTGCTTTTTTTTTCAAAAGCACTTTTACAAAAAAGTTTACCAAACACTCTGCTGCTTTATTTCACAGCCGCTTATTCTCACAGCACAGCCGCTTTATTTCACAGCCGCTTTTTTTTTAAAGCACAGCAATACCAAACCAGCCCTTAATCCACTAGGCTGGAAGTGCTATGAGGATCAATGCTAACACACTTTAGAGGAAGACAGCTGGTAACTTTGGATCTTCTCAAAACTCTCTTTTTTCAGCTTTTGACATTACATAATTTGAAAGCATCTAATTCTATGATGCAAATTGCATATATAATTCTCTTAAGAGAGCTTTGCAGTTATTCTTTAACTGTGTTTCTTGATTAAGCAACGTACCTATGTGAAAATAGAGAGATGGAAGAAAGAGAGAAAGAGAGAGAAGAAGATGAGAAAATAGAAAGAGCGGGAGAGGCTCTGAGTCAATCAAAAAGGCCATATAAATGGGCCATGCACGACAACTGGGAACCCCTGAAACAATACTATAAGAGAAACTGGGAAGAGGTATTCATTCCATTGACAACGAACGACGACACTGTACTTCACGTCGTAGCTTACGCCGGGCAGAGCGACGTGCTCGAGTTCTTGATTTCACTTGTGACAACTGCGACCAATGACCCTAGAAAGTTACGGCATGCCTTGGTGCTGGAGAATGGCCACGGGAACACCATCCTCCACGAGGTGGTGGCGTCGGGAAACCTGAAAGCGGCAATGTTGTTGGTAAGCCACGATAAGAGCATTAGGAGTGAGCTAATTGCTAGACAGGATGTTGATCAAACCAATGAGTACGAGCGGGATGTTATTGATGCTAGGTCTAGAAGCATTGTGGAGATTGAGAACAAGTTAGGAGAAACGCCCATCTACAGGGCAGCTTCTTACGGTCACACAAAATTGGTCGATTTTTTCCACAAAGAAAATGTGAATACAAAGCACCACTTCAGCAGATCTGTTGATCGCATGTCCGTTCTTCATATCGCTGTCATTAACCAACATTTTGGTCTCTCTCTCTCTCTCTCTCTCTCTCTCTCATGTTATTTAGAGTTTGAGCAAGTGTTTGACTTTTGTGTTTCCACTTTTCATAAATAATGCAGACACTGCTGTTTGGCTACTGAAAAGGTACCCATTTCTTGCAAAAACAAGGGAAGACGATGGTTTCACAAGCCTTCAATTGCTAGCCAAGATGCCATCTGCCTTCCAAGTCTGCAATCGCGAAAGCTTATGGAAGATGCTTATTCATAAATGTACGTATATACGCGTACATTAAACACAATAATGTGTATGGTAACTAACAATAATAAAAAAAATAAAAAATAAAAACTCCATTTCTTTCTAATCTCTTTTAGATAACTATACTAATTACCTGTACTCTAGTGAAAATACTTGTTTTACTCCTGCTAACGGAGTGCAAGAGAAGAATTTACAGTGCTTCCCTTTGTATCTTAATTACATATATTCAGGTCTCTCTGAAGATGATAGTGTTGATGGGGCCGCACCAAATCAAAACGGTGATATAGAGAGCAGATGGATTCCACAGCTTCCCACAGCTTGCTTGAAGAAGAAGCTCACAAGTAAATAAAACTCAAACCTCGAGTATATTAATCGACGTATTTATTATTGTCTTTTGTTGTTTTGCTCCTGTGAACTTTATGTTTTGTTCAATTCTTAATTATATAGACTAAATGATCAACATGTAAGAATAAATCTGACCTTTACAAATCAAAGAAGATGAAGTTATAATCAACTTCAATAGTATGCTTTTTCTCTTTGCTAGATAAAAACCAAACAATAAGTCCCTACAATTTATAATGAGCGTATTTTTTATTTTTTTTTTGTTAGAGAAGTGACTACAATTTATATTGACAAACAATATATCCTTACGATTCTCCTCAGAATCTTGGTAGGAAACCAAGATTGTCTCCATATTTAATATAAGTGAGTAATTTAGGATCAAATTCCTAGTTTCAATTCTTTATTAACTAGGACATCCAAACCTCTTCAATTAGACTTTTCTAAACCAATTTGAACTCAAATGGCTGACCAATATACACCTACACTTATGCTCATATTGTAAGAGAACATATGTGTTCATACCTCTCCAATCATACTCTCTATTTATTTATTTATTTTTAAAAAAAAATTGCTTCAAAAGACTATGAAACAATAGAAATGTAATTTTTATTTCAAATATTAAGAACATAGTAGTAATTAACGTTACTAGTCATTAGGAGCTTCTTTTTCCCTTTCCATATTTAAGAGCTACTGGAGGATTTGCCATCTTAGGTTATTGAAGATGAATTTTTTAACTATCGCTAAATTTTAGCAAAGAGCCCATTGGAGCTCTTGTTACAAAGTGAAAGTGTTACCAGCCTCTTTAATAATCATTTCATCTTCAATTTCAGTTTTCATTGCATTAGAAATAGAGGAGACCTGCACAGAAATGTGGAAAATAGAATAACGAAGGAAGGATGAGAAGAGATGGAGAACCATAGGATAAGGAAAGAAATTAAAGAAAAAACATTATTGGAGTACCATCTCATTTGGTAAGTGATGCATATAATTAATATCTAATAAGAGAAATTCATTAATTGACGTAACATATACACATTATTTGCCACATTAAATGATATACAAATATGATACAAAAATCTGATCTCCTTATCATTTCCCAAAATTATTTTAAAGTTCTTTTAGTACTTAAACCTTAAAATATGGAACCTGATGGGGGTCCCGATACAACCTTAATCATAAAAATCTCAAACGCAGAAAAATCCGGAAAAGAGGAAGAAAAAAAAAATCACTACGCATGCGTGATGGTAAAACAAAGTTAACTATAATTTTAAGGATTCTCTAAATTTAAGTCCTTGCAATTCTTAAAATTTAGACAAAAACTCACTTATATTATAACTTCTAAATAAAACCCAAATTTTAAATATGATGTCATGTTGGATAAAAGATGTCCATAAATTTGTGTTTATTAACAAAATCATGCCACCAAATCTCTTATACTTTTCTTTTAGACATTTAATTTGTTTAATATATTTTTGATTTTGTGTGAACTTCTCCAATCCAAAACCTAATTAGATCAAATATATACGGATATATATTCTACATTTATGCATACTATTACCATAAAAAGAAGTAGGTAAATTAATTATTTTACAAGGCTAAAAAGTAGGCACATTAATTTTCATGTAATTATACAATAGGGAAATTATTTTCATAAAATTAAACAATAGATATTCTTTTAAAAAAATTAATTTTCATAGTAGGTAAATTTTTTCATGTAATTATATAGTAGGTAAATTATTTTCATAAAATTAAACAATAGATATTGTTTTCAAAAAATTAATTTTCATATTAGGTAAACTATTTTCATGTAATTATAATATAGGTATAAAATTAAACAATCGATATTGTTTTCATAAAATTAATTTTCATAGTAGGTAAATTATTTTCATAAAACTAAACAATAGATATTGTTGAAAATAAACACGAAATTAGGTATATTCAAATTGAAATTTATTGTCAAAATTAAAAAAAAAATTCAAATTAATTCCTCCACGTAGAACCATATTTCATGGCTACAAGACCTTGCCAAATTCAATGCAGGTGATCAATTAAAACAAAATTACAAGAACTTTCCATACTGGCTATATTAGGGATCCAAAAAATATAAAAATGGACACACAAACTTAATTTGGTAAGTTGCTTAGTTGGATTCTAATCATTGGGATTTATTCGGATAAATATTATATGATGGGCTAGAGGCTAGAAAAAATGAGTTTGGAGGGGGAAAAGTTAAATTTTCAGTAATTTTAATTCATATATATGCATGATCAATCATACACAGGATGGCCTCGAGTCTTTTCGATCTTGAAGCAAATAAAAAAAGAAAAAACACTATCGGAGCTTACTCAGCTGCTTGTGGAGAAAGACTATTCGTGGGTAAAAAGTAAGAAACCAAAGAAAGACAAGACAATTTCCTTGGTGTCCTCACAGAAAGATATTGCTGCTATTTGTGGTGATGGAAGAGAAACAAAAAAATCTACTATTTATAACTACACCCCACTGCTTATAGCAACTAGCACCGGAATATTACCTCTTGTGAAAAGGATATATGAGGTGGAGGTGCATCCTCAGGCAATTGAGGCGCACGATATCGGCAGTCAACAAAACATTTTGCATATGTCGATTAAGCATCGTCAGTTGCAGATATTTAGGCTTGTGAAGAGAAGCAGAGCGATAACGTGGAGGTTAACTTCGAGGATTGACAGTGATGGAAATACCATATTGCATCGAGCTGCAGATATGACATATTACTCTCCAGACACTCAAAGTGTAAGTGGTCCTGCGTTGCAATTGCAAGAAGAACTACGTTGGATGGTGGTGAGAGATTTTGGCCTTAATTATATTCTCTCTCACATTTTTTTAATACAAGTGATACTTTTACATTAACTTCATCTATATATTACACTACGGAATGAGAAATTCAAACTTGGGGAAAGAGGTGGGAGGACATTGCTCTACTTAAACATTCTCTCATTTTAAATTAACTATTATTCATCTTGGGAATACATAGTTTAATCTGAATTACCAAAATTACGGGAAATTACATAATTTTGCTGCAAATAATTAATTGAATATTAATATGAGGCATCTAAAATATAATGGATCTTCCCATGAAAAAATTAAAATTTCAAAAAAAAAAAAAAAAAAAAAACCATTTTGTGCCTTTTTTCGTTCATATTGGAAACAAAAATAGACTAAGAATTGAAATGGTTAATTCATACATTAATAGTTTTACCATTTTGTTGGTAGCGCGTGGGAAAGATAATGCCACCTCATTATATCATGCACCGCAACAACAAGGGTGTGACAGCGGAGGAGCTCTTCAATGTTGAGCATGAAAAGCTTCTTCATTCGGCACAAACATGGATAAAAGACACTGCTCAGTCATGCTCGACCGTGGCAGCTCTAGTGGCCACTGTGGTCTTTGCAGCCGCCTACACTGCTCCCGGGGGTTACAATTCAGGCGGTGTTCCTGTTCTCCGACACTCTCCTTTGTTCACTACCTTTATCATCACAGGCGTTGTCTCGCTCATCAGCTCATTGTCTTCTCTCGTCACGTTTCTCTCGATCTTGACATCTCCGTTTGAGTACAAAAACTTCCATCATTCTCTTCCGCTCAGGCTGCATTTAGGATTTGCCTTTCTTTTCTTCTCGCTAGTGACGGCCATGCTCGCGTTCACTGCTACAGTTGTGCTCTTGATTCATCTCAACGAGAAATTGACATGGTCTCTCTTTTATGTTGCTGCGTTTCTTCCTGTGTCTGTATTTGGTATGCAGCTTCCTTTGTATGCGGGATTTTCTCATGCTTTGATAGTTTTATTTAAGAAAGTTAAGAAGTTTATAGTAAAGGAAACCCTCAATCAGTAAGGGTTTTATTGAATGTTGATTTGTGTGTTGTAAGTCCAAACCAAAATATATACCAATAATTACAAATTGGTGAGATAGTGATTGAGTTTACAGCTTTTTTTTTTAACTAATTTTTAGCTAGCATGTTTTTTACCATTTACATATGTAGCAGATATCTTTGATTTGGGATCTCTATTCAACAACTAGAATTGTAATCTATATTCAATAATCAGAGTGTGTTTTTTTTTTCTTTTTTCTTCAAATAGTTGTTACTCCCTTTACTTCAGTGTTCAATTTTTCTGAAAGTGTTAATGAGAGGTGTGAAATATATAGTTTGTAAATTTATCACCTATATTAATTTGATTAAAATTGATAGACCAAATTGTCAAGGCAGTTTTGGGATGAAGATGTACTTGTACTTGTTTGGTGCATACCGTTTGGTACGTGGGACGGGACAGAACGCAGTGGGACGAGGCGTTCCGTCCCACGTTTGGTGCGCCTAAAAACCGTGGAACGGGTTGTCCCATGGGACGAAATTTGGCTGATTTTTCGTTCCACCTCTCCCCCCTTGGAACACAAATTTATAACATTTTAAGACAAAATTTCCGCTTATCTTTTTTCAATATTTACATCATCTGTTCCGTCCCGTCCCGTGCTCAACAAAGAGTTTTAAGGGTAAAACACCCCAAGGAGCAAGGAGTGGATAAAAAATAATGTTGCACATCTAAGAGACCATTTGATAACCATTTCCTTTGCAGTTTTTTATTTTTAGTTCACTTTTCTGAAACTCAAATTTTGCTTGGTAACTACTTTCAGTTTTCAAAAAACATGAAAACTAAAAACCGAAAAGTAAAAACTCAAGGTCAAATTTTGAAAGCTCAAGAAAGTAGTTTCAGTTTTTATTTTCCTGAATACTGAAAATAGTTATCGAACAAAATTTTAGTTTTCAGTTTTTTTTTTTTTATTTTCCTGAATACTGAAAATAGTTATCGAACAAAATTTTAGTTTTCAGTTTTTTTTTTTAAAAAAAAAAAGAGAAAACAAAAACTAAAAACAAAGCGGTTATCAAATGGCCTCCAAGAAAGTAGTTTTTGGTTTTTGGTTTTTCAAAAACTTAAAATAGTTACCAAATAAAATTTCAGCTTTCGGTTTAAAAAAATAAAAAAAAAAGTGAAAACAAAAACCAAAAATAAAATGGTTATTAAAGAAGTTTGATGACAATGGCAAAAAGTCTGTGTTCGGCGATTGCTATATTGCTATCCGCATGTCGACCCCAACTAAGAGAATTATACTCAATATCGGAAAAGCTCTATGCTATTATCATTCTGTTTTTACTTTTTAATTTTCACTTTTGTAATTAGAGAGAACTATAGAGGAGGAGATGCGTAAATCACACTCTTTTAATAAAGGAATAATTGTTGTAAGACTAAACACAGTTGTCTTTTCGCTCTGTAAGATAAGGGTGTTTTTAGAGAAAAATAAGGGATTTGTTAATCATTAGTTTCCTTCTAGATACACTTTCTAATATGGAAACCACCATTAGTGTTATCATCTCATGACATTTTCTACATTTAAAAGTAAGACGTCTCATATTTATTTTATTTGAATGACCAGTTTAAGATTTTATTATTATGGTCTATTCACTATGTTCTTTTTTGACGACCCGTCCCTCAAAATTATGATTCTTATAAATTTAATAAGTGAATATACGAAAATGCCCTTCGAGGTGTATGCATTGACCGTTGTTGACCGTAGTTTCGTGTCACGTAAGGTTCGTTTTCTTGGCGTACTCTCGTAGTACTCGTCGCTACAGACGCGTGGGCGCAGACGGTTCGTGATTTGGAGTTATAACAAATGAGATATTAACGTTTGAAGTTTGGGGCATTTTAGTAATTTTATTATTAGAAAAATCTAGAATTTCTTTTATGAAATCTGGGGTGCCACATGGGTGGCCCAGATTAAAGGAATGAAAAATGGGGGGGGGTGCAGATGCAAAAGAAAGGAAAATGAGGGAGAGGAGACACATGGGATCGGGACCCGGGTCTTGGTGACCCGACCCGGTCGGCACCCATACACGTTTCCGACGAGTTTTCACCCCTTTTCAGTGAAGTGCTTCAAGAAACCACTTGGGAACTCTTCCACGACCTTTTCTCTCTGTTACACCTCAAAAATCATGAAATTTGGCCTTGTATTTGGGGAGAACACACATGTGGGTGCCGCGACTTTCCTTGCTCGAAATCCACCAAACCTGAAACATTTCCTTCCAATTACCACCACACATAGCATCCTCTTGGGGCCTGGAACAAAGCCCAAGCAATGGTTGGGACGTCGGAGTTGGTTTGAGGACGAATCAAGGACACCCATTCTAGGGTTTTCCGTACGATTTTCAGTGGAATTGAAGGTTTTCCAGACCAAATTGGCCTTAGTCACATGTATGAAAGTTGCTCTACTCATTGAGCTCTTCATTTTTGCAAAATTTGGTAATTTTTGGAAATAATTGGTTTTTCCGGCAAGTCGGGGCGGCCAACCGCCACCCACGGCGGTGCGTGGCCAGTGGGTCGCCAATGCTATTTTTAGGCTATGTTAGATGTCCTGAATTCGGTTTTGATAGTGGTATTACGTAGATTGATCATTTGAATCTAATTTCATTACGATACGTGGTTAGGTCAATATATGAATCGACGATCCGACCGTTGGATCGTCACCAAACTTTGATACGTTATAATACATAATATTTGAGGATCATAAGAACTTACGGATCGGGAATTCGATCTATGGATCTTCCCGAATTGGAGTTGTAAGTTCATAAAATAAAACGTTAACCGCCACTTGGTTTTAGCAATTGGCGGAGATCCGACCGTTGGATCGTAACGAAATTTTAGTATGTTATTCTAGAAGTATAATGTGTATCTCTGGAAGTTACGAATCAGAAATCTAAGGTGCAGATCTTCTGAATCGAGTTATGTAGGGTTGTGACCCTACCGTCGAACTTTGATCGACGGATGACTTTTGGTCAATGAGTCTTAAACCAATCTAAAATGTCATGGAGGATGTGTTATATGTGAGTTACGTATTCTATTGATAAGAGTTTTGAGATGTGATTCGATAATTGTTCTAGGCGCCAATCGTTCAGGACGCCTCAATGCTCGTGTTAGGAAATCGTTGCGCGGATTCCAGTTGAGTGGGCATTTTGGTTTTCAATATATGTATATGTGCACTGTGTTTTTCCCAGAAAACTTATTTAAACGAGTTTATGCTTGAAATGTTATGCCAAATGTTTTATATGCTAGAATATGCATTTAATAGTTACATATATTATTGTTGACGTTGCGGACGCTCAGGTAAATTCCAGGTAAGTTTGTATGCATTGGATAGTGAGTTGTTTGATTATGATTATGTTTAGATGCATTTAGAGCTCATTAACCTGCACCCCGGTGTCCTTCACGTGATGTTCACCTCCCGCACCATACGCTCACCTTGGATCCAAGTTAGGTGCACATTCTTGTCGTACAGACCACTATAGGTGGTTCCGACATGTAGGTGACCCGCGATTTATCGCACAGCCTTTATGTGATCGTAGCACTTGAGCGTACTTATTATACCTAGCCCTGTCATACAGACCACCCTAGGTGGTTCCGACTCGTGTGCAGGCATACTTGATGAGCCGTAGTTCAGCCGTACAGGCCACATTAGGTGGATCCAGCTGATATGTTACTTTTCATTAATTTATTTTGTTGGGATTCCTTACTTGGTTTTATTGAGAGATTTGGCATGGTATGCATATGGATTTTGCATTCTCGAGCATGGTTTTTGGATATATTTATGTATACTATTTTCTGGGAAATTATACAGGTTTTACGACAAGGGGTTACTACCTTTGATATTTAAAATGGTTTTTGAAAAGCTTTGTTTTTGCCCACTCACATTTTCTTGTTTTGCACCCCTCCAGGTTTTAATTACTACAGTTTCGTATCGACGAGGATTCTTGGCGAATCTCAGTATAGGTGGCTGCCCCAGATGATATGATTCTTACCCATGCTACTTTACTTTACTTATACTTTGACATCGCGTGTGAAATGGACTCAATCCCGCTCACCGCGCACTTCTGCTCTTAGACACTTTAGGTTTAAATTTATTCACATTTTACACATCATCACACTTTATGGCTTCGTCACCTTCCAGGTGTTGGCCAACACAGCTCGATTCGGAGTCCTAGTGGACGTTTCGGGTCGGGGTGTGCCATCCTTAGCTCAACTCTATCGCATTTTTTTAATACAATTTCCAACCCTTCATAATGAAATATGGTTCTATAAAAACAAAAGAAATCAATATTAAAAATTAAAAACGAAATGGTTATCAAGCCCAAAATGTATGAATATCAAATTTAATTATTAGATTAACCTTTTTGGTACTATCAAATTCTTATAGTGTTAAACAGATTTTGTCCTTAGGCTTTTCTCATTCACTAATTTAGGCTATGCAATCATATTTTTAAAAATTCATCTATGAATTTTTCTGTTGCCATAGATATGTAACTTTCTCAAATTTGTGTCAAAGAATGTAGGTGACTAAGGTTTTTATGGCTACTTTGGGGTTGCTGTACTTTTTTCAAAACTGCTTTTGATGTGCTGTGAAAATAAACAACTGTGAAATAAAGTAGGTAAGTGTTTGGTAAACTATAGTGTTAGATAGGGGTAGGATTGTCAATATAAATGTTTTATTGAATGGTATTGTTCACATGCCTCCAATAACACTTTTTTGAGAAGCTTGTGTAGAGCTATTTTTGCATTCAGCTGTTTTGGACCCATAATTTTGAAAAAAAAAAATATTCATTTACAAACACAATTAGAACCCCAACTTTTTTAAGAAGTTGCTTTTAAATAATTTAAATAATTTCAAACCAGCCCTTAGCTGTACATTATGGTTTATGTTTTTAAGATTAATTTAATTCCCTAAGGTTGTGGAATAATTTTTCCTGGTCGTGTGTGCATCCGATCCGATGATGGACATGTTTTACTTCAGGACCAAAGTGATCAAATGGTGTGAAGGACGTAAGTTAGCGATAAGATAAGCATATAACCTCAAATGTATTTTACTTAATTACATACAACAATTCTTCTTCTTCTTCTTTTTTTCCTTTTCTTTAGATCATTACATATATAGCACTTTTTCCATTTTTGCATTCAACTAACAAAAGAACAACCACTGAATCAAAAGAAAGAAAATACTAAAAACGAAGAGACAATAAAATATAAAATTCATAATAGATGAGAAAACACTGATACAATGAATTAAAAACGATGAGCCACCAAAATAAATAAATAAATAAATCGACCATAACAACAAACAATACTAGAAAACTGAGATACAATTTATTTTTGGTTTTTTTTATATGAATTATTTCTTATTTTCTGCATTAAACAAGTAGAGAAGCAATTTCTAGGTTTTATTAATGTCGTAAGGAAGCCATATACCATTTCTTGGACTTCCTCTAACGTTACCATTACGTGACATTCATATCCCATGCATCGCTTCCTATTTTGCTCATCATCTTTTCCTCGTCTTCACCCTCATGAGCAGAGAAAGAACTTGATGGAAGATTTAGGTGTTTGGGCCAATATTTGAACTTTGAGCATAAAGGAAGAAAGGCCCATAAGGGAGAAGAAAGAGAGTTTTGCCCGAAGCCTAGTAACAAGCTCAGACCAATTCTTTGGCAAGAACAAACTGCAAGCAGTTGGGCCAATTCGTCTATAAAAGGAGGAATAGGGCCCAGAGATAAGGACACTCAACCAATGAAACAAACATACAACTTGTCTCTCAGTCAAGCCAATACCCAGAAAGCTATGCCTTGTCCAGATTATGCCCCCTTATTTAGCCTTAGACCTCTCAGAGTATAATGCCTTATGTCTATGTAAAAGCTCTGCTACCTTTCTTTGAATGTTGTAGTATCGATTCTCTTATGTAAACTCGTTTACCTTCATTCCCCTTTAGCTCTTAAACCTTTGTAATCATAAAGAGAAGAAGCTGCACCAGATTCAACCTTGCCCGATAAGGTTAAATCTTGCCCGACTCTCTTTACGTTGTCTTTTAATTAATAGATCTAGCATTTTAATGCATTCCTCAGCATATATTCAAGTCATTTCCGGTCCCTTACTGATTCAAAGCACCATTGGATCTCAGATCTGGTTTGTTTAGAGGTTTTCATTGTCATAAGAAGATAAAAGTGAACTATAACTGATGATCTAATCAGATTTGAACCTCCATCCTTTAAGCATACAAGATAGATAAAAGTCCTTGATCTCAAGGCATAGCAAAGAACTTAATGTAGACTTAACCCATCTATGACAATCCTTTGATAAACAAGAAGTCAGAATAACTTGGGGCGCAAGTAATCTGCTTAAACAAACTTGTTCTACATCTGCCATATAGAGATGGCAGTGGCACGCCTCTGCACATAGTTGGTTTTGATTATGAGCCTCAAGGCCTATACCTAAGGCCCCACAAAGGCACCTTTCAGGACTAACTATAGACTCCTATTGCAGTCTCTTAACAAGCAGGAGCCCGACAACCAACAAAAGTGCCAACTCCTCGGGGAGCTATGTGCTCAAGCCAGGAACGTCCACCATCCAAGATTTCCTGCCCGAACATAGTTTTGGCACGCTAGGTGGGATCAGATCTTGTATGCCAAGAAGACGAATGAGAGAACAAACCTTCAGCTGGGGGGTAAAACAAAGAACACCCCAGTACACACCAAGATCCAACATGACAAATCTCCCATAAGACTTGCAAAGACCTGTCTTGACGGAAAGCCTGACTCCTTCTGAGAAATCAGAGGGAAAGGTCACAAATGAAGATCTACAAGCTACCATGATGGCTATCTTAAGAAGTAAGGAAAGAAGCTCTCAAAGTATGAAGAGAAGCTCTCAGGAGACAAGAGAAGATATAAGCAGACATTGTTCCTTAACTGAAAACTTGCAAAGAAGGCTAGATCTGGAGTACTCTACCCTAGAGAATGATCATGCTAAAGAGAGGACAAACGAACCTAGTTCTGTGAAAGAGCGAGTTATTCCTCATTTTCCTCTACTTGAGGAAAAGAGGAATAATGGAAAAAATAAGCTAGGATCTGGAGCTGATCAGCAGGTGTTGGAAGAAATCCTAGATGCAAAATTGCACGACCCACTGTTTTCACTCAATGAGAGCGGGCAGAACGAGCAAGAAAAGACTAAGTATGGGATGCCCCTATCTAGTCGGGGAATCCAGTGGGAAAAAAGAGCCTGTCAGAACAGACAAGCCTCTTCCTTATAGGCCACCACCATTGGCCAAAAAAATGGGGAGGCTAAATGGAGACAGCCCGAGCCAAGAAGAGAAACCTCATCGGGCAATGATAGTAGCCCGAGGTGGGAAACCTCTTACACCTCGCATGACAACACAGCCAATCAACAACTCAAAGATGAGTTGGATGAGTTAAGAAGAATGGTGGCAAGGAATGTTCAACCACAAGTTCGCCCGCTGTTTAGGATTGCCTATCAAAAGCCCTACCCGGAGTTCATTGATGAACAGAATCCCTTTCCCATCAACTTCAAAATGCCCGCATTCCCGACATTCAACGGAGAAGACAGCAATGTATCTTCTAGACATCACATCTTCAAATTCTCCAACCATTGTGTGGCATTTGAAGACAATCCCAATCATAAGATGAGGTTATTTGGGAAGTCGCTGGTAGGCTTGGCGTCTCAATGGTACTCCCTGTTACCTCCAAATTCCATTGCTAACTGGGGGCAAATGGAAATGGCTTTCCATGAGCAGTTTTACAAAATGGAACCAGAGATGACCATCAACGATCTAGTTGAGGTAAAACAATACGAGCATGAATCTACTGAAGATTTCGTTATGAGATTTAGAAGAACGAGGATGAGATGCCAGTTTTCTATCAACCATGTCCATCTCATAGCTATTGCCCAGAATGCCTTAAGACTGCCCTTAAGGAATAAGTTTTATGACACGCAGTTTAATGAGCTGCAAGAGTTAGTAATTGCTACCACCAAATATGAAAATTTGTTGTCTGAAGAACAGCAATTAAAACACTCCTCCAAGACACCACATTTCTACAAAAGTAAAGCTGTCATTCACCAAGTGGGGTTTGGGGGAGAGCTGGAAGAAAACGATGACCATGGGAGCGAAGCAATAGATATGTGTGCAGGAGAAATGACCATTCCCTTTAAGCCTTTGATGGTGAAAGGTTTGGTCCAACCAATCAAAGATCAAAAGGTAGTAATGAATGATGGCGGGTTTGTCCTCATAAGACCTCCAAAATATCAAAATTACTCCTTTGACTTAACCAAAGCCGCAGAAATTTATGAAGAGTTGGTGCAGGCAAGAGTGATTGTGCCCGATAACACTAAAAAGCTACCAAAGCCCGACGAGTTAAGAGGAAAGAAGTATTGTAAGCTGCACTACAACTTCAACCACTCCATCACCAATTGTGTCCAATTTAGAGACTGGATACAAGATCTTATCGTGAAAGGAAAGTTGTTATTAGAAAAACCTCAGGCAAACATGATGATCGACACATATCCCTTCCCTGAAGCCCCTATAAACATGATCAACTTAACATGGGCCGAGATGAGGGGAAAAGGGACCACCTGGAGATAAAAGCAGAATGAAAAAACCCATGGAGGAGACTCTAAAGCCGCCCTGAGAAATCCAAAAACGATCTTAGTAGAGGGAGTAATTTTGTTAAATACCAAAATAGGCATGAGTTAAAGAGCCACCCTTGGCCGTGGAGTAATCAAAAGAATAAAAGGGAGGTCAAATAAAAGGTGCCATTGCATGGAAAGATTACACAGAAAATTTCAGTCTAGCAACTTTACATCTTCGGCCAGAGCAACTACTCTAGAAAAATAAGTTTGCATGATGGTAAAGATACGGCCTGGTTCTCCTAAACACATATGGTTGTTCACTAGTTGGCCCCTAGAATCTTCAATCTCATAAGAAGTCTTTTCCATCTCTTCAACTTTTTGAGAAAGGTGATCGGTGAGGATTGCTTTCTCAGCTTTCAATGAGGACAATTGCTCATCCATTCGTTGGATCTCGGAATCAACTACTGAGATCCTTTCCTCCATCACTATCTTTTCTTCCACCAATTGTCGGAGAGTGGCAGTACCCTTCACATGTTTTTCCTGAAAGCATTTCAATCTGTTGGACGATCGCTCTGCCTTCTGATATTAATCCCTTAGTGCCCGCATATTTTCAAAAAAGTTTAGAAAAGATTGGTATTGAGCCTTGGACAACAACTGAGCTTGGTAAAGGTCCATGACGGCCTTTTCTGTCACATAGAGCCTTAAGGCTGAAAGAGGTTGTAAAGTCATTTTTCATCCAGTCTTTGAAAATCTGGCGAGCATGCTGAAATGAAGGGGGTTCAGAAGATATTGGAGGAGATTGAAGTTTGCTTCTGATTTGCCCAAATTTCTTCACCAGATTGGACAAGTTCGGTGATGAGGATGTTGAAGGCGTGCCTTGAGTACTTTCAACAACAACAGTGGGGTCAGCCTCAGTTTGGGGAGTGGAAAGGACAGCAGAAGCGGAAGTCGAAGTGAACGTAGCTGCTGTGGAAGTTTAAGTTCGTGCGCTCACGGGCTCAAGGATGGAGACTCCTAGGATGTCAAAAACCGAAGGAGGGCGAGGAAGATCTCTTTTGCGCACCATGCGCAGAGGAGAGTTGCCCGTACCTTCCTTTGAACCCTGTTACACCCAAGACGGATGAGTTAAAATAGAAATCATACAAATCAAAAGAAGACAAGATAGACTTGCCTGAGTGAAGGCCGGTACCTTAAGGGAGGATGGGAGAGGGGTTACTTCCCCTAATAACTGAGGAAAACTGTCGCGACTTATTAAGGGAAAAGAAACAATGCTCGACCCTTTAACAGAGACCTATAAAAAACAAAACAAAAAAAACAAAAACAAAAGTGGGGATATGAGTCAGTATTTAACTCATGAAAAAAAAATGAAAAAAAAAACCAACAATGCAGAAGGTCTGAATGATAATATACCTGGGGAGGAACCAGAGGTTGAGGAACATGAGCTTCAGTGACTTCAGGCACATCAGTAGAAGCTGCCCGAGAAACCTATGGACTTGTTATTTCTGAAACCATGGGAATTTCAGGAACTATTGGCTCTCCAAAAGCAGAAGCTGGCATTTGACAGAACTCCTGTGCTTGAGAAGGCTGGAAGGAATGGGAGGTGATGAGCGCAAATGACGAAGATTCTTAATATAAAATGATAGAAGTAAGCACTTACTGATCCGCTATCATCTTCTACGAAGTGCATCATTTTCCCAGAAGAGAGATCAAACTGAGAAATGGGAGTCACCACCATAGAAACAGATTTAGATCAAGAGAGTAATGCTTGCTTTGATCGGGTTAAGGGAGGGGAAGCCTCGGGAGATGAGACCATTACAAACAATCAGGCAGAGGGTTATTTGGATAAAAATGAAGATTCAAGGAAATGACAGCCTGTACCTTAATCTCTTTGAGGGCAGCATCTCGAAACTCTTTACCTCTCATCTGCATTTCCATGCCCAACGGTTCATCCCTTGAAACAAAAAAAGGCTTTTTAGAGGCCGAGGGTCCTGAAATACGAGTAAAACAAAGTTGTTAAGTCTCAAAATGTAAGCAGAAAATTAAGACAAGGGATACTTACTGGAGGCTCTCTGTTTCTGTCTGCCCGCTCATGAGCAACCACAGAAGAAGTCTTTGAAATAGAAGCAGTTTTTGAGGATTTAGAGGTCTGAGCCCTTGTACTCTTCCTAGTGAGGGCAGCCCGCTTGGGTTTAAGTTGTTTCTTGGATTCGGAGACAGAGGTTTCTACCACAGCGGCCTGTGCTCGTTTAGGTGTTCAAATGCTTACTCCGGTCTCCCTTTCAGTTTCTGAATCTCCAAAAAGCTCATAAACATCCCGATTATCCATGGCCTATCGCCTTTGGGCCTCAGCTGAACTTCATGAAGGATCAGTGCGTCAGCAGATTCCTCCTCTGACCCAACATCCGCCACCTCAGTAGTCCTTGGGGCTGCAATTGTAAAAAGAGTTAAAAGGACAGATTCACGAAATTTGCATAGAATAAGGATTGAAATAGCAGGAGGTACCAATTAGGAGAAGCTGATTCTTCTGAGAAATCATCTCCTTCCAGTTCTCAAGCTCGCCCGAGCTAGATAGGATCTGAGAGAAAGTTGGTTGAAAAGACGATCGTGTGCTTCCTGCAGATCTGCTCCATATTTCTTAATCCACTTGGCTTCCCACCAGGTAGAAAAAATCGAAGTACATTCGAAGTTAAGGGCTAAGGGCTTTCGGGCAACTTGGCTCATAACCTCAAGGCTACGACAAACAACTCGAAAAGTGACCTCATCAGGGGAATTGAGGCGATAAGAAGTACCATAGTGAACAGTGTAAAAAAAGGGGACGGGAATGGCTTGCCTAAAGCCTAGTTGTCTGCCGCAGAAGTTTGGGTGATAAACCTCTAGCCCGCACTCATAACGATCACTGCGAACTCCCCAGGCTAAATTTCGCGGTTGAATACAACTGATAAAATTCTCTCTGTAAAAGGGGACAGCGTCTTCTCTAAAAGAATCCTGAAAGACTTGATCAGAAAACTAGGGGTATCTTCTAAAAATAAACGCCCCCCACTCCAAATCTGTCTGAGTCCTGCAAACTCTAAAGAAATAAAAGCAGGTAAACGTGGAATGATCTGTTGGGGAAGCCTCGGCTAGAATTCAGGCAGGAGCTACACCCTCTGGGAACTCGAGGTTAGCTGCCCGAAACTCTGGAAACTACCACTGTAACTATAATTTGATCATCCAGATTGGTCCATTGAGGTTAGTCTCAAAAGGTTCGTCTCAAGTCATCTCGAAAAGGAGATGGTAGAAGTGAGAAAGGAGGAACAGGCCCATAGCAACCTCATCAAAGTTATGAAGAGCTTCAACGAGTGGAATCCATTCAACCTTCACTCCTTTGGATTTGTTAGGAAAAAGGAACTTGTTAAGCCAGTACAGGAGGAAGTACATGTGCTCTTGATCTAGGCTAACATTGGAGGAACCTGCACCAAAATTATCCTTCACGAAAGGGATGAAACCCTTGAACGATGTACCATAACTCTTGAAAGTTGCGGAGTTATACTCTAACCGAAGAAAAGAAGTTGAAGTGCCCGAACTTTCAACAACAGGACGAGAAGGGGGAGCCCAGTCATGAGTCACGTCCACAATCCTGCTCGACGGTCTTAAACCAAAAACTTGCATCATATCCAAGATAGTCGGAGACATGGGGCCCATCCTGAAGTCAAAAGTATTGGTGCCCGAATTCCAGAAGAGGAGAATGGTGGTCAATAATTCGGGCTTAGCCACTACGGTGGTCTTTGAAAGCATTATCAGTTCATAAATACCATTGTTCATCCATTTCTTTTTGAAAAGGGGCTCGAGATCATTTATCCATCTAACCCAGGCTTCGTCATTCATGAGAGGGAAACCGCCGACGGTGGTTTGACCACTTGGATGAAGAAATACCTGATTCAGCCAAGAATGGGTTTGGGGTAAACCAATTGGCTCTGGGCATATTGGCTTCTACTGCATTTGGGATCTGAGAAATCCATGCAGGTCTCAGTGAATGCACCCCGCCTTCCTCAAAGAAAAGTTCAGTATACAAGCCTGCCCGAGGACGATGAAGGGTATTAAGCAAACGACGCAAGGTGGTAATACCCTCGCTAAATTCGTAAGAAGACCAAGTTTGAGAAGAGTTTAGGGTCATTGCTCAAACTTGGGATAAAACGAAAGGATTCAAAAAGTACAGGGAGGAAGCAGAAAAAAAAAAAGGGAGAAGTTCTTGGAAAAATTCTGGGGATTTTAGGAAATTCCAAGGTTTGAGGGACTGGAACTGCTTAAGATATTTAACCTAAGGTTTAAGAAGATCGATTGAAGAACAGTTAATTAAAGGCAAAGGTCGTGGGATAGGGCAAAAAGCCTCGGCTAACCAACGGTTGCTTTTGGGCAGTGCAGGTTCCGAGACGAGCGTGCAACGACAATTAATGAAGGACGACTGTTCAATCATTATTAGTGCCTCGGTTTGCAAGCTTAACAACGATTGAAGGGGGCACTGTTTGGGCCAATATTTGACCTTTGAGCATAAAGGAAGAAATGGAGTTTTGCCCGAAGCCCAGTAACAAGCCCAAACCAATTCTCTCAAGACAAAATGGCGGCTTCCCATTAATACATAGGCTATATACCTATAATCAGATATGACAAGTGATGGAGACCAGCCAACTATCAGCCAGAAAACACTTTACAGTGGCAATTCAAGTAAATAACCAGCGATTTACTACCCTCCAGTGGCTTTCGGGCAAGAACAAACTGCAAGCGGTTGGGCCAATTTGTCTATAAAATGAGGAACGGGGCCCAGAGATAAGGACAATCGACCAATCAAACAAACATACAACTTGTTTATTTGTCAAGCCAATACCCAGAAAGCTGTGCCTTGTCCAGATTTGCCCCCTTATTTAGCCTTAGACCTCTCAGAGTAGAATGCCTTATGTATGTGTAAAAGCTTTGCTACCTTTCTTTGAATGTTGTAGTATCAATTCTTTTATGTAAACTCGTTTACCTTAATTCGCCTTTAGCTCTTAAACCTTTGTAATCATAAAGAGAAGAAGTTGCACCATATTCAACCTTGCCCGACAAGGTTAAATCTTGCCCGACTCTAATGTTGCCTTTTAATTAATAGATCTAGCATTTTAATGCATTCCTCAGCATATATTCAAGTCATTTCCGGCCCATTATTGATTCAAAGCACCATTGAATCTCAAATTTGGTTTGTTTAGAGGTTTTCATTGTCATAAGAAGATAAAAGTGAACTATAACTGATGATCTAATCAGATTTGAACCTCCATCCTTTAAGCATACAAGATAGATAAAAGTCCTTGATCTCAAGGCATAGAAAAGAACTTAATGTAGACTTAACCTATCTACGACAATCCTTTGATAAACAAGAAGTCAGAATAACTTGGGGTGCAAGTAATCTGCTTAAACAAACTTGTTCTACATCTGCCATACAGAGATGGCAGTGGCACGTCTCTGCACATAGTTGGTTTTGATTGTGAGCCTCAAGGCCTATACCTAAGGCCCCACAAAGGCACCTTTCAAGACTAACTATAGACTCTTATTGTAGCCTCTTAACAAGTAGGAGCCCGACAACCAACAAAAGTGCCAACTCCTCGGGGAGCTGTGTGCTTGAGCCAGGAACGTCCACCATCCAAGATTTCTTGCCCGAACACTAGGTCTGGCTCGAAATGCTCGATCAGTTTTCGAGATTGTTCTGTTACTTGATCGGAATGCCACATTGTTGGCTTGTTGTCGTGTGGACCACAGAAAATGACGACGGCATTCACACGGCATACGGTGGTCGGCTCTCTCACTTTCTTCAGTAGCCTTCTTTTCCTCTTTTGGATCATGATAGTCCTATCACTTTCTACCCATGCTACTTTCACCTTCTTCCTAAACATTGTTGTTTTCTGGTTTAAGAATTAAGCTGCCTATACACACTTGTTTTTCTAGGCTTAAGCTCTATATACTTCTAGTGTACAACTCAAGAGAATATATATATATATAGCACAATAGAGATAAGACTCCTTCATAAAATTGGAAATAAAATCAACGCAATCAAGGACCATACCAATTTTTGTTCTTAAAATTGTTTTTATTCGATGAACAGGGGAGGGGGATTCGAACTTAGACCTCTTCCAATACTGTAAAGACAAATATTACTAACAACTTTGGTCATTAAATTGCTTGATTTATTTTGGTTTCAATCACCATGGATGGGGGCGTCGAACTTGGACCACTTCCCTTAACGGAAAAAAAATGCCAACAACTTTCCACCTTTGGTCATTTTTTTGTTATATTCCCTTTTAACAAAAAAGGAGAAGTTGAACTCAGACCTATTTTAACATTGTAAAGATAAATTCTACTAGCTTCACAGAGCTTACAGAATTTTACTACTTAGAAAGCTTAATGTTTATATCTCATTTCATAGAATTTTACATGTTGACTGTCAATTTCACAAAAAGATTAAAAGAATAAAAGAGTAAAGTACTAAACATTGAAATTGACAATCAAAAAGTGCTTAAAATGTAGGTCAAGTCTATGCCACATCAATACATAATGTTTAATAAGACGTGAATTTGAAAGAGAGGTTAAATTGGTATAATTATGAAACCATGTGGTGTAAAATGCAAAAATTAGAACCTCATGACTCATTTGCAAAATAGCCCAAAACATTGTGATGTAAAATGCAGTTAACCCGAAAAACTAACTGTGCATAAGAAAATAATTAAAAAAACCATGGAGTTGACACATGGACTTTTATTTGCAAATAACGAGAATGACCTTATCCAATTGGCGTGGCCAGCATTTGATTCACACGTAGTTCAACCATCAAGAAGACTTGCGATGCTAACTACAAATTTTCCAAGCTCCTTTGCTCTTGATAAGGATATAAAGCAAGAGAATTTAAAGTAGAATTAATAACTAGTTTATACGTTTAAACTTTCCTCATCGAAAACTTATTCCGTTAAACAAGAAAGTCCATTAACATCCTATCAAGAACTATCCAAGATAAGCCTTAGGATATTATTAATTAAGTTTAAGAATATATACAAAGAACATCTCAGTACTACCATGGCACAAGTTCAACTCTATCATCTGATGACATACCTTGGCCAACTGGAAGTCAGCACTTGACATAAAATACCCTACACATATGGCCATCCATGCTCCTATAAATACCTTATTCTTCTCAAGTAACTTAAAAGTTAGGGTAAATTACATTTTACCCCCTCAGGTTTGGGGTCAATTGCAACCTCATACAACATCTTTAAAACATTTCAATTTCATACATTTACTTATCATTTTATTTCAATTTCATACATCCGTTAGAAAATCCGTTAAGTAAACCGTTAAGTGATGATATGGTAAATATGGGATCCACATTTGTGCTGACGTGGCTGCCAAATTTGTGCCACGTGGCAAAAAAAAATTTTATGCATTTAAAATATAATAATTTACCTTATTAAAAAAAAAAAAAACACTGAAACCCATCTTTCCCGACACCTTCTCCCTCTCTTCCACTCTCTTCACCTCCCCTCCCATCCAAAAAACCCACCCCCACCCCACCCCTTATCGTGCGCACCTCTCACCTGGTGCTCTAGAATCGGCGATTCCGCATCCATCGCGAACGCCCTGCACGCCATGGACAGATCCGGCCGGCTCGACTTGAGAACCGACTATCTGCACGGACTCAATGGCAGTGACAGCCCATCAACCCCTTCTGGCTTCTAAATTTTGCAAGTCAGACCCGCCGCCGGAGACTTTCACATTGGCAACGCGCTGACCGATTCCAAGGATGATGAGCTGGCGCTGGCTATCTTAATCGGAGTCCCGGAGAACACGCTGCTTTGGTGCATCATGCTCAACGCCATTTTCTTTGTAGCCAAACAGAAATTAAGCCCAAAGGTGAGAAGAAAAAAAATTGAATTCAAAAGTTCAAATTTTTACAAAAAGTTTATGAATTTATCACCTATGCCTTTTCCTTTTGGAGATTTAGATTCTCTTTCCAGTCAGTGAGCTTTTCTGAATTTTGAATTATCAGATTGTTGTTTTTTGGGTTTTGGGTACGGGTGGGGTGGGGTGGGGTGGGGGGTGCGGGGGATATGGAGGTGGGGTGGGGTTGTTGCGGGGGAGGTGGGGGTGGGGTTGGATGGGGTGGTTTTTTGGATGGAATGGGAGGTGAAGAGAGTGGAGGAGAGGGAGAAGGTGTCGAGGAAGATGGATTTCAGTTTTTTTTTTTTAATAAGGTAAATTTTTTTATTTTAAACGTATAATTTTTTTTTTGCCATGTGGCACAAATTTGGCAGCCACGTCAGCACAAATGTGAATCTCATATTTGCCACATCATCACTTAACGGATTTTCTAACGGATGTATGAAATTGAATAAAATTATAAGTATATGTATGAAATTGAAATGTTTTAAAGATGTTGTATGGGGTTGCAATCGACCCTAAACCTGAGGGAGTAAAATATAATTTACCCTAAAAGTTATTGCCCTTATAAATACCCAAATCTACACACTTCGCATTTTTAGTACAATTTCTAACCCTTTGCAATGAAGTATAGTTCCATACAAACACAAGAAATCAATATTAAAAATGAAAATGAAATGAATATCAATTTAGTTATTAGATTAAACTTTTTGATACTATCAAATTATTATAGGGTTAAATACATTTTGTCCTTAGGTTTTTTCCCATTCACTAATTTAGTCTATGCAATCATTTTTTTTTTAAACACTATGCAATCATATTTTAACAAATTCATCTTCAGTTTTCTTTGTTACCATTGGTTTTTAGCCGTACATTATGGACATGTTTTTCTTTAGGACCAAAGTGATTAATCACTTTTTTGGAAGTGCATTTAAAATGATTGAAAGTGTTTAAAGAGAGAGTGTTTTTTTATTTCAAAAACACTTAAAGTGCTTCTTACACCACCAGACAGTAGTATTAAGTGGTTATAAATGACGTATATTAGCAAGAAGATAAGCATATAACCTGAAAAAGGTATTTACTTAATGACATACACAATTATTTTTTTCCTTCTTTAGATCATTACATATATACACCTATTTCTATTTTAGCATAAAACCAATGAAAAAGTACTGATACATGAATTAAAAAGGGTAAATTATATAAAACTACCTTAACTATGGGTCGAACTACAATCTCATACCTCATGTTTTAAGCATTTCAAATTCATACCTCAACTTATGAATTCGTTGCAATGTCATACCTCCGTTAAATTTTCTGTTAATTTGACCATTAAATGATGACGTGGCAGAAGCGGGGCTCACTCTTTCACCAACTAGAATAAAAATTTAATTAATTAATAAAACTTTATTATTTTTTATCCATTAATTTCTTTTCACTCTCCCTTCTACTGTCTCTCAACCTCTCCCTCTCTCCCAACTCTCTTGTCCCTCTCCTTTCTACAAAAGCAAAAAATCAATGACGGCGTTTGCCGTCGAAGCCAAACTACCACCCATCGATAATAGCAGGTTGAATTTGTAGAGACACCATCTCCTTTCCCTCTCTCTTCTCTATTTCTCTCTGTAAAACTCCACAATCTTCACCTCCACTCTCTCTATCTATCTCTGACGCAGTCTCGTCCTTTCCGCCGTCGTTTGGCCGCCAACACGGCCACGGTGTCGTTTCAGCTTCTGATTTCCTCAAATTTGCAAAGATTTTCACTGATAATTGTCGGAATGGTCTTCTCGTAGACGACGTTGATGAAAACGTCAATGTCTCTTCAGGCCACGCCGTCGTTTTAGGCTCCGAGTCTGAAATCGGTGCTTCATCAACATCAACGGCATCGTTTGGTTGCCAGTCCAGAACTTGAGATTTGAGATTACCGGGTAGGGTTTCTAAAAGTCAGCCTCCAAGAAGCCGAGATATGAATTTTTGAACTCAAATGCGAGTGATTTAGGGTCGTATGGTTTTTAGAAGAAAGCAAAGTTGGGGTTCTGTATTTTTGGGTAGCCAAACATAGGATTAACTGAGAAATTTATGATTTTGTATATTGATTACTAGCTGCGGTGGTGGTAGTTTGGCTTCGCCGTCGTTGATTTTCTGCTTTTGCATAAAAGGAGAGGGACGAGAGAGTTGGGAGAGAATGAGAGGTTAAGAGACAGTAAAATGGAGAGTGAAAAGAAATTTATGAATAAAAAATAATAATTTATTAATAATTTATTTATTTTTTATTCTAGTTCGTGAAGGAGTGGGCCCCTGCTTCTGAAAATTTAACGGATGTACGACTGTTTGGGCCAATATTTCAACTTTGAGTATAAAGGAAGAAAGGCCCATAAGGGAAAAGAAAGGGAGTTTTGCCCGAAGCCCAGTAACAAGCCAAAACCAATTCTCTCAAGACAAAATGGTGGCTCCCCATTAATACATAGGCTATATACCTATAATCAGATATGACAAGTGATGGAGACCAGCCAGCTATCAGCCATAAAGCACTTTACAGTGGCAATTCAAGTAAATAATCGGTGATTTACTACCCTCCAGTGGCTTTCAGGCAAGAACAAACTGCAAGCAGTTGGGCCAATTCGTCTATAAAATGAGGAAGATGGCCTAGAGATAAGGACACTCAACCAATCAAACAAACATACAACTTGTCTCTCAGTCAAGCCAATAGCCAGAAAGTTGTGCCTTGTCCAGATTCTACCCCCTTATTTAGCCTTAGACCTCTCAGAGTAGAATGCCTTCTGTCTGTGTAAAAGCTCTGCTACCTTTCTTTGAATGTTATAGTATCGATTCTCTTATGTAAACTCGTTTACCTTCATTCCTCTTTAGCTCTTAAACCTTTGTAATCATAAAGAGAAGAAGCTGCACCAGATTCAACCTTGCCCGACAAGGTTAAATCTTGCCCGACTCTCTTTATGTTGTCTTTTAATTAATAGATCTAACATTTTAATGCATTCCTCAGCATATATTCAAGTCATTTCCGGCCCCTTACTGATTCAAAGCACCATTGGATCTCAGATCTGGTTTTTTTAGAAGTTTTCATTGTCATAAGAAGATAAAAGTGAACTAGAACTGATGATCTAATCAGATTTGAACCTTCATCCTTTAAGCATACAAGATAGATAAAAGTCTTTGATCTCAAGGCATAGAAAAGAACTAGAACTGATGATCTAATCAGATTTGAACCTTCATCCTTTAAGCATACAAGATAGATAAAAGTCTTTGATCTCAAGGCATAGAAAAGAACTTAATATAGACTTAACCCATCTACGACAATCCTTTGATAAACAATAAGTCAGAATAACTTGGGGCGCAAGTAATCTGCTTAAACAAACTTGTTCTACATCTGCCATATAGAGATGGCAGTGGCACGTCTCTGCATATAGTTAGTTTTGATTGTGAGCCTCAAGGCCTATACCTAAGGCCCCACAAAGGCATCTTTCAGGACTAACTATAGACTCCTATTGCAGCCTTTTAACAAGTAGGAGCCTGACAACCAACAAAAGTGCCAACTCCTCGGGGAGCTATATGCTCGAGCCAGGAACATCCACCATCCAAGATTTCCTGCCCGAACAACGACATTGCAACGAATTCATAAGTTGAGGTATGACATTGCAATGTTTAAAACATGAGGTATGAGATTGTAGTTCGACCCATAATTGAGTTAGTTTTGTGTAATTTACCCAATTAAAAAAGATAACCAGAAGAAAAAAAAAATTAACGATAACAACAAACAACACTAGAAAACTGGGGAAGTACAATTTATTTCTGATTTTTTTTTTAAATTGAGAAAGATTGTGCAAGATTAACTTTTTGACAATGGGTGTGCGAAGCACTTACACTCCCCCGAAGTGGTGAGGACCATCACACCCAGAAATCTCCCGCCGGTCACTTCTCTTCAAATTTAGTTTTTTCTTCCTCAAAGTCGGTGATCTCTTCCATGTTCTTAACACTCTCGGCTTGTTGTCGTGCGGACCATGGAAAATGACGACGGCATTGAGACCGCACAAGGTGGTTAGCTCTCTCACTTTCTTCAGTAACCTTCTTTTCCTCTTTTGGAACATGATAGTCTTGTCTTTTTCTATCCATGCTACTTTCACTTTCTGCCTAAACATTGTTGTTTTCTAGTTTAAGAATTGAGCTGCCTATATGCACTTGTTTTTCTAGGCTTAAGTTCTATATACTCTAAATTGTACCACTCAAGATGGTATATATAGCACAATAGAGATAAGACCCTTTCACAAAATTAGAAATTAAATCAACGCATTCAAGGGACATACCAATTTTTGTTTTAGAATTGTTTTTTCTTAAATGAACGGGGGAAGGGGATTCGAACTTAGACCTCTTCCAAATACTACAAACAACTTTGGTTATTAAAATTGCTTGATTTATTTTGGTTTCAATCAACCATGGGATGGGAGGCTCGAACTTGGACCTCTTCCCTTAATGGAAAGAAAAATACTAACAACTTTCCAACTTGGATAGTAACTTTTTTGTTATATTCCCGTTTAACAAGAAAAAAATAAGAAGGTGAACTTAGACCTATTTTAACATTGTACAGATAAATACTACTAGCTTCCCGTAGCTTGCAAAATTTTACTACTTAGAAATCATAATGTTTATCTCATTTCATGGAATTTACACGTTGATATCAATTTTATAAAATGTAGGACAAGCCTATGCCACATCAACATGCAATGTCTAATAAGATTATGAAATTGATGGAGAGAATAAAATAGTATAATTCTAAAACCATATGGTGTAAAATGCAAAAGTTGAAACCTCGTGGCGCATTTTGCAAATGACTCCCAAACCTTGTGGTGTAAAATGCATTTAACTCTAAAAACTAATAGCATGTGGAGCAAAAAATAATTCAGAAAATCATGGAGTTGACATGTGGACTTTTATTTGCAATTGATGAGAATGCCCTTATTCATTTAACGAGGCCCGTGTTCGCTCCACACCAGTTCAACCATCAAGAAGACCTAAGTTGCTGACTACAACTTTTTCAAGTTCCTTTGCTCATGACAAGGAGATAAGACAAGAGAATTAAAGGTATACTTAATAACTAATTCCTACCTTTAATTTTTCCTCAGTGTAGATTTATTGTTTTAAATAAGAAAGCCTAAACACATCATACTAAAGATTCTCCAAGATAACCTTAGGATATTATTAATTAAATTTAATAATATCTACAAGGATTATTCTCAATACTATCATGGCACAAGTACAACTTAATCGATATGATGACACACCTTGATCAACAGGATGTCATCACATGTTATGAAAACCCAACACATGTGACCATCCATGCTCTTATAAATACCCAATCCACATACTTCTCAAGTAAGTTGAAGCACAACTCAACCTTAATCTCACTCTTTTTTAAGTGAAATTGACTTAGGCATCGAATGTTCATTGGTCAAACCCCTTCTCTTAGGTTGCATGGTTCTAGGCGTCAACCAAATGTGTTTAATTTGTTTTGTAATAACAATTTCGTCAAAGACATAGTTTTTTCTACCACAAGTTTGGTGTTTTCATTGAGAGGTTGATTTAATTCTCAAAGAAGCTCTCAAAATTCTTTTATAAATTTCTACCTTTCTAGAATTTTTCTAGGGCACCCAATCTTCAAATCTTTTAAGTTTTTTATTCGTGCGCTCTCGACAAAGGAAGAATTGTTGGAACGCTCTCGACAAAGGAAGAATTGTTGCTACAACAACTGCTCTAGGCTCGCATGCCCAGGTTGAGCAAGCCAGACCACGAGAACACCATCATCAAGAGTTACATCTCAGGACCAGGACCATCCCACACTGGTCCAACCTAGTGAGCCCATGCCTCCTAAGTCCGAACTGCGCGAGCTAGTGGGCCTCGCAGGTAGGCCCGCAGCCTCACCTTGACCTGCGCCCTCGCACCAATATCCGACTCGGCCAAGTCTCAGACAGATTCAGCCAAACCGACTGTTGATCCCCATATCAAATATGATGATGTGATGCGTGATATAAAGAAATTTTGTAAAGATGAAGATGCCACATCATGATTAATGTTGGTTATTAGTTGTCATAAGGAGGTTACACATATCTGGTTATTGGTTAGTTATAAGGAGGTTACATATGTAATTAGATTAGTCAATTGTCAATAGTCAAAAGGCTATATATATGTAATTGTATCATTCTTTAATTTTTAATGAGAAATACAATTTTCTTCATCCTTAAGAAAACTCTCTCTTCTCTCTCTCTTTTACCTCAAGAACTCTGGATTTCTACATGGTATCAGATTGTTGAGACTGCTTAGACTTTATTAGTTGAATCTAGTGTTCCTCATCACTATTGGGTTGAAGCCTTTACCACTGCCATCTATCTTATCAATCGGCTACCTATATCTAGTCACACTAAGTCACCTTGGGAGTTGCTATTTCATAAGTATCCAAATTATTCCAAACTTAAGGTTTTTGGTTGCCGTTGCTATCCATGGTTAAAACCCTACATCTCCTCTAAACTTGATGGAAAGAGTAAGCCTTGTGTCTTCTTAAGCTATAGTTTACAACACAAAGGATATCGATGTTTAGATTTGGACACCAATCGAGTTTACATTTCAAGACATGTCACATTTGATGAGAGTACTTTTCCATTTACAGAAGTCCAACCTATTTCATCTTCTGTTGATCATACTTCCTCTCCATCTCCACCTATTGATCTTCAATTTTCGATGCCCACATCACCAATCTCATCTCCATCTGTGTCTATACACCAATATGTACCTTCATCACCTTCCATCTCTTCTTCCCCACATCATGATGTCCTTCCTTAACCTCAACATGTGCCTATGCACCAACCTGTGCAATATGTTGATGTTCCCAACACTCACCCTATGGTCACTCGATCCAAAAATGGCATTTATAAACCCAAAGCCTACACTGCTACCAAACATCCATTTCCTTCCTCCACATATTACATTCCCAACACTTATCTTCAAGCTTCTAAGTCTAAAAATTGGAGATTGGCAATGCAAAATGAGTTCAATGCTTTATTATCCACTGGTACTTGGACTCTTGTTCCACCCTCACCCTCTCAAAATGTTGTTGGCTACAAATGGGTTTTTAGAATAAAAAAACATCTTGATGGTTTTATTGAAAGATATAAAGCAATGCTAGTTGCTAAGGGTTTTCACCAAAAGGAAGGTCTTGACTACACAGAAACATTCAGTCCTGTTGCCAAACCTTTGTTGTTCAATTTCACTGGTTTCTCAATCAGTTAGACATAAGTAATGCATTTTTGCATGGTGACTTAAAGGAGGATGTTTTCATGACTCAACCCTCTGGTTTTCAAGATCCCAGCAAGCCACATCATGTATGTAAGCTCAGAAAGTCCCTCTACGGACTTAAACAAGCTCCAAGGGCTTGGTTTGACAAGTTATTTCAAGCTCTTAAATCTCTAGGGTTTAGTCAATCAGCATCTGATGCTTCTCTGTTTGTTCTTCAAGCTCCCACTCTAGTTATAGCACTTGTCTATGTTGATGATATTCTGGTGAGTGGTCCTGATTCTCATGTCTACAATCACTTTATAACACAGTTAAGCACTCTATTTCCAGTCAAGGATCTTGGACCATTACATTACTTTCTTGGTTTAGAAGTTCACAGAACCACTGATACTTTGCTCCTTCATCAAAGCAAATATGTGCTTGATCTGTTACAGAAAAAAAAACCTGACTGGTGCTAAACCTTGTTGCACTCTCATTAGTTCAACCAAGTTAGATCACAGTGGGGAATTACTTGCCAATCCCACTGAATATCGATCTCTAGTAGGTGCCCTTCAATACTTAACTTGGACAAGACCTGACATCTCCTTTGCAGTAAATCAGGTTTGTCAATTTATGCATGCCCCTACTGTCATCCATATGCAAGCAGCTAAACGTATCTTGAGATTTCTCAAAGGTACCCTTACTCATGGTCTTTGGTTTAAGAAAGGCTCCCTGCACTTGTCAGCATACTCTGATGCAGATTGGGCTGGCTGTACTTATGACAGACGGTCTACTAGTGGTTCATGTGTTTTTCTGAGCACCAATTTAGTTAGTTGGAGTGCCAAGAAACAATCCACTGTGCCTCGTTCATCTACTGAGGCAGAGTACCGATCCTTAGCTCACACTGCTGCAGAGGTTACTTGGATTTGCAAAGTGCTCAAAGACTTTGGCTTTTCTCTACGTCACAAACCCACTCTCTGGTGTGATAATATCTCAGCCATCTCTCTTGCCTCCAATCCTATATTTCATGCTCGAACTAAGCATGTAGAGATAGATTATCATTATATTCGTGAGTTAGTGCTTGCAAATTTAGTTGCTGTTAAGTATGTGTGCAGCCAGGATCAAATTGCTGATATTCATACCAAAGCATTGTCTAAAAACAGGTTTCAGTTTCTGCAGTCCAAGCTTTCTCTTGGAATCTTTGATTCTTCCAAGTTTAGCTTGAGGGGGTGTAAAGATGAAGATGCCACATCATGGTTAGTGTTGGTTATTAGCTATCATAAGGAGGTTACACATATATGGTTATTTGTTAGTTATAAGGAGGTTACATATGTAATTAGATTAGTCAATTGTCAATAGTCAAAAGGCTATATATATGTAATTGTATCATTCTTTAATTTTTAATGAGAAATACAATTTTCTTCATCCTTAAGAAAACTCTCTCTTCTCTCTCTCTCTCTTCTACCTCGAGAACTCTGGATTTCTACATTTTGCACTATCTTTACTCCTCTACTTAAAGAGACTCGCAAGTTTTTGGAAAGGAAATTTGTTTGGAAGCTTTAATGCTCGAGTTTGAGGTTTTCCCCAACTGTGGTGCTTGACCTACATTGCATTGCATAGTAATACAAGTGGTTGTCCATTGTTTTGACACAAGCTAGTTCGGGCTTGGATTAATCTTACATCAGTGATGGGGAGGCTTGTGATTCAGTTGCATATCGCTTGCCATTTACCTCCCATGAATCTCCCTTTGACCTAATCCTTCGACTTGAAACATGAAAACATCAGTAGGCTGATAATTGTAGAGAATATGATCGAATGCTAATGTTAAATTATTGTTTTTGTTTCATTTTTTCAGGCCTCATACAACAACCAAACTATAGAAGAGAATCTAAATGATGTTGGATTTACATCTCCCTCCCTCTGTCTTTTTCGTTTTCTTTGTCTCTCCCAAGCTTTTTATTCTTTGATCATTTTTGTTCCAGTTTATATGAGGAATAGACACCAAGAATTTAAGTATATGAGGAATAGAAACCAAGAGTTCAAGTTAGGGATCAATAATGAGAAAATGGTGGAGACACAAAATTCTAAGTGATATTGCAACTTCTTATTTGACGTGAATAAATAAGATTCAGAATGAGCCCAAATATGAATAAATGAAAAATTAATATATCATTAGCGAAAAAAAAAAAAAAAAACACGATTATATCAATTTGAATCTCTTTTTTTATTATTACAATCGTTTGGGAGGGGGATTTCTTCAACTAGATGGGAAGTTGAGCATCACACGACTTGGGCACTATATCAATATGAATCTTATAAATTGGGATAAGAAGTTTGGCACTGGTACTGGTATTTAATGAGGAAAAGAAAGATGATGCATTGCGAATGTTATAAGCTATTAACCACCATTAAGACAAAAAATTGTGGACTAGAAGCCACAAGGCATCAAGAACTCACAAGCTATACACAATGGGGAGTTTATTGTGCGAGGAAATTCAATAAAAATAAGAGTTCACATGTTTCGGGCTAAACTATCGCCTAGCTTACAACTCGGCCAACTCTTGAGCAACTGGACATGAAACCTGTGTCAATTCAACTTGGGACGTCAGGTTTTAAGTGTGACGGTATTGAATTGTGTTTGGGACATTAGCTATGAAGTACGTAGTCGCGTTAACAAGTCACAACGTGACCATGGACTACCTAGCCACTCCATCTAGGCCGTCTGAGACCGTATGAGACCGTCCGAAACACTTCGTATTTCAGTTGAAATGGAACTTGACATGTTTTGGTATGGGCATTTTGCGCATTTGGCATATTTGCGGTGCTATCATGACATGTCATAAGAAGGTTTGAATGCATTGTGACATGTCATTGACAAGGTGCATAGGCAGTCATAGCCTCGCCTATTGTCGACATAAAGCGAAGCTTGGACGCTTTTTGACATGTCATAATGCAGCACATGAGCCGTACTAGCATAGTTTGATGTCGATAGTAGGCGAGGCTCCAATGGCGACAACCTACCCCGCGGCTCTTGGCTGTGCCGAAAAAAAAAAAAAAAAAAAAAAACAAAGAGGTTTTCTTTTCATACCTTAGGGCAGCTGCAGAAGAATTGACGATGATCAACTCTTCACAGGGCAAACAAAGAATGAAATTGGAGGAGAAGAACAATTTCATCTAATTTTCTCTCTTTCTTGTTTGAAAAATAATTGTTCTCTAAGTTTATTTAATCATATATTTAAGTTAGAGTTAAATAATTTTTAAAGGCTGGACTCTATCTCCCAAAAGAATTTCACTACAAATCAGAGCGCATAATCTAATACAGTCAAGGAATCAACTTTTGGCTACACCACTCAACTTGAGATTCCTATATATCATGCACCTTATAAGCATGGTACAACAACTGTTAGGCATTTGTGGAACAAAAATAATTCTAAAAATTATGAAGCTGACATGTAGACTTTTGTTTGCAATTGACAAGAATGCCCTTATTCAATTGGCAAGACCCGCATTCCCTCTACATGCATCAACCATCAAGAAAACTTGAGTTGCTGACAACAACTTCTTCATGTTTTTCTGCTCGCAAGAAGACAAGGCAATGAAATCAAATGTGCAATTACTAACTAATTTCTATCTTTAAACTTTTCTATCATTTGAAATCTTATTCCTTTAAACAAAAAAACCCTAATAACATGCTACCAAAAGCCTAATAAGGATAATGCTAGAGAGATTAAATGTGTAGATTAAATTTTGTAATTAAATAACATGGAAGTTAAAGATTTGATTATTACTTTAGTGTTGATTAACGTATATTTTTCTTATTGGTACACATAATTTAGTTTACAAATTTAATTTTTAAATTTAGTCAACCTAACATTACCCACCTAATAATATCATACCAAAGATTCTCCAAAATAATTCTTAAAAATCATGCTACTTAGTAATACAGTCGAGTGATATTCCTATTCACTTATAAATGAGAGGTTCGATTTTCGTCAAATGCGAGTTTGAACTGTATCATTGTTAGCCTATTGTGAGGCCAAATCCACCCCCTCTTCTAGTTAAGATAATATCGTTTGTTAAAAAAAAAATTATAAAATTATAATATTAATCTTGATACCCACAAGGATTAGACCTGTAAACGGATCGGGTTTATTGGGTATTAATCTTGATACCCATTATTTGATGATAATTCTATGAAGGATTGTCCAAGATAAATAAAGAGGAAAGTGATATTTTTACACATATTTTTCTTTGCACACACTTTTGTTAATTTTTTGTTATTAAATTTCTTTAATTGGTTGACGGACAAAATTGAAAGTAGCATATGAGAAATTTCTTTAATTTGTTGACAGACAAAATTGAGAGTAGCATATGAGAAAGTGAAAAAGAGTGTGGATGTGACCCATCCAAGATGGTCCATTTCTGGGGAATTCTATAGGATTATTTTGGGCTCCCTCGCCTACGCACCACTGTCCAGACGTCTTTCCCTCTCTCCCTCCAGTTCTCGACAGCTCCGTGAAGACCAAGGCGAACCCTAAGCCGAGGGAAGACGACGACGAGCTCGAATAAGGAGAGATAATCGCCGATCTACACCCTCCCTACCCGCGAGGAGTTCTGGAGGTTAATTCCTTTCGTTTCCTCTATTTTTTTGGGTTTAATTTTGTTTGGTTGGTAGGAGAACTAAGAAAAGATTGAATTTTTTGCGTTTGTTATGTGCTTGCTGTAGTTTGTGATAAAACAAATTTGGCAATTTTTGGTAAAGGAAATAGATATTGGTTTCGTACTAATTGCAAACATAGAAATTGGAAACTGTGGATTTTCGTTAAAGTTCGATATTTTGGTCTCTATTGTTTTCCTACATTTTCTTAATGACTGCAATGTTTTCCTATATCTTCTGTAATTCTGTTTGTAATGAATGTTTTGGGGTGTTTGTGTCGATTTCGGTTACTTGCGTCTCTAATGTAGGCTGTAGCCACCTTGATTGATTTTGCAATGAGGAATGCTGCCAGGATGAGTGAGATTTCCAAGTAGTTAGCCTTGAAAATCTTGTGTTCAATCTGGCGTTGCATTTGTTTCTTAATTTCCTGTTGTCCTATTAGTCTTTTCGTGTTACTGGGATTTTAGAGGTTCCCCAATTATTCCTGATTATTATGAGGCCCAAATGAGTTAGGGGTGAAGACCGGAGACTAGGAAGTACCAAAGAGCGACCGCTTTCGCTACCTACGATCTATCTTGCAAAAGAACGGAGAATTAGATGGAGACCTCAACCATAGAATACAAGCTGGATGGATGAAGTGGAAGAGTGCATCCGGCGTGTTGTGTGATCGTCGTATGCCACTGAAGCTCAAGGGAAAATTTTATAGGACGGCAATAAGGTCGGCAATACTGTATGGCACAGAATGTTGGGCGGTGAAGCATCAACATGTACATAAAATAGGGTGTAGCGGAGATGATGATGCTTCGTTGGATGTGTGGACACACAAGAAAGGATAAGATTAGGAATGAGGATATCCAAGGTACAGTAGGAGTAGCCGAAATTGAAGGAAAGATGAGAGAAAATCGGTTACGGTGGTTTGGACATGTGCATTGAAAGCCTACTGACGCTCCGGTTAAAAATGCGACTGCGGGACAGAGGTCTACGGCCGAAGGGGTAGAGGAAGACCTAGGAAGACTTTGGAAGAGGCTCTAAGAAAAGACTTAGAGTACTTGGATCTAACGGAGGACGTGACACACAACCGAGCGTAATGGCGTTCTAGGATTCATATAGCCGACCTCACTTAGTGGGAAAAGGCTTTGTTGTTGTTGTTGTATTATGAGTCATATTTCATTGGGTTCCCTCCAAGTTGATTAGGAGAATTGAATGTGTCTATTTCTACATACACGTGTTAATTTAACACCCAACATTGAATAATTGCTAGAAGGGGTTTCCTTAGATCTTTGGGATGCTTCGATATGTATCAGTGTGGATGTTTGCGGTCCAAGTAATGTTATTTAAGCAAGCATGGTAGTATTTCTGTTATGGAATTTGGCTGTGAATGAATAGAATTGGTTGGTGGGTATTGGTATGAATACGTTTGCTTCACCTCTCTCTCTCTAGAATTTCTGTTTCCTTTGGTTAATTTATTGGAAGATATTAGAACACATCGAATTGCAGGAAATTTCAAAAAGTCTTATTATTTTTCTTAATTTATTTTCAATCTTCAAAAATTAAATTTGTTGGTCCTAATTTGTTAATGTATTCCCATTATTTAATGGGAATTGTTATTAGCACTCCAAAACTCTCATTTTGCACTCCAAATTTTCTATAATTATAAAGAATAAAGACACTTATAGGAGTGTAGAATGAGATTCTTGGAGTGCTAATAACAGTTCTCTATTTGATTAGTTAAATGATGTTTGATTTCACTAACTTTAGATTTCAAATGATCCAGGTGACTTGATTTTTCAATCGGATTCCCAAAAACATGGCCATAAAATTACAAAAATGTGGGGAAAGATTAGGTTTTGGGTTGATGAAATTGACCCGGAATTACTGTTCAACAGAACCCATGAGGCAATTTTCCGACCCAACAAAAAGAATTTGCAAAATCATGATGTCCTGCCCAACACTTGCTCTTGATACCGCCCTTGACCAAACCGGGATTCGAATTTCACCCGAAATGGTAGAGGAAGTTCTCATGAGATTCAACAATGCCGGTATGGTTGCATACCGGTTCTTTGAGTGGGCGGCAAAGCAGCGAAATTATTCGCATAGTGTTAAGGCCTACCATGCTATGATTGAATCTTTGGCCAAGATCAGGCAGTACCAGATCATGTGGGAGCTTGTGAACTCGATGAGGACGAAGAGGATTCAGAATATGGAGACGTTTGTAATCATTATGAGGAAGTATGCCAGGGCACAGAAGGTTGAGGAAGCGCTTTATACGTTTAATGTTATGGAGAAGTATGATTGTGCTCCGAATTTAGCGGCGTTCAATGGCCTGCTGAGTGCTCTGTGTAAGTCCAAGAATGTGAGGAAGGCTCAGGAGGTTTTTGATAAAATGAAGGATCGGTTTGAGCCAGACTCAAAGACCTATAGTATATTGATTGGCGGATGGGGGAAGGATCCGAATTTGCCTAAAGCGAGGGAGGTGTTCAGAGAAATGATTGATGCGGGTTGCAATCCTGATATAGTGACTTATGGTGTCATGGTTGATGTTCTTTGCAAGGCAGGGAGGGTGGATGAAGCTGTTGATATTGTTCGGGGCATGGATGATAGTGGTTGTACACCGACGTCTTTTATTTATAGTGTTTTGGTGCATACTTATGGGGTTGAAAACAGGATTGAAGATGCTGTTGCTGCATTCTTGGAGATGGAAAGGAATGGCATAAGGGCTGATGTGGTTGTGTACAATGCCTTGATCGGCGCTTTTTGTAAGGCTAACAAGTTCAAGAATGTCTATAGGGTCTTAAACGATATGAATTCCAAAGGCGTTACTCCCAATTCGAGGACTTGCAATATCATTTTAAATAGTTTGATTGAGCGTGAAGAGACTGAGGAGGCATTTAGTGTCTTCCGCAAAATGATCAAAGTATGTGAGCCAGATGCAGATACGTATACAATCATGATAAAGATGTTTTGTGAGAGAGATGAGTTGAAGATGGCTCATAAAGTCTGGAAGTACATGAAGTTGAAGCAGTTTGTCCCGAGCATGCACACATATTCAGTCCTTATAAATGGATTTTGTGAGAAGGGAAATGCTTCAAAGGCTTGTGTCTTACTGGAAGAGATGATAGAGAAGGGGATTCGGCCAGCAGGTGTGACTTTTGGGAGATTAAGGCAGTTGCTGATAAAAGAAGGAAGAGAAGATGTACTCAAATTTTTAAATGAAAAAGTTAATCTTCTTGTCAAGGAGCCTTTATTCGATTGAAGACTCAACACTATCAACTAAGAAAACTTGGACTGTTTGGTATTCTTAGTCCAACAGAACGAGTCCTGGAGTTGTAGTCCTATTGTTACTGCATGCTAATTAGAGAAAGAAAAACCAACTTTTGCAGGTGAGGTTCTTTCTCTTTACTTTTACGCCAAAGTGTTGGTGAATTTTCATGTTGCAAATGTTTGTTGTTTGTTGTTGAGAAACTATGGTCTTAGGGTTTCACACAATTTCACAATTGTAAGATAATTAAAACTGATAGACAAGATGGAGACAATCATGCTCATCAGGCCACGAAATCATCTGTCCAATAGATGATTTCGTAATCATGTTCATTTACCTTATTAGGCTCTCTGATTTTATGTAAATATTGATTTGTAGAATCTTTCCTTATGCATATTGTCAACCCTCTGTAAAACTGTATAAATACAATATACTGAGATCAGTGTAGATCATCCAAAATTTCAACCAAAACCTGTGCTTGTCCCTTATGTTATTTCCCTGCACTGCTTAATCTTTCATGGTATCACAGAGCCCTTGACTAATCGTCCAATTTTATTTTTTTTTCTACTGTCTCCTAATGGCTGCCACTACCAAGACTCCTTCTTCCGCTGAACCTTCCGCCTTCCCCAATGTTTCCCATGTCATCACTATCAAACTTGATACCAACAACTACCCTCTCTGGCTTGCTCAGATTGTCCCAGTTATCAAAAGTCGGCGTCTAATGCACTTTATTGATGGTTCTTCCAAATGTCCTTCCCCTTTTCTTAAGGATGATGATGGACAACTTACCACCACTGTCAATCCTGATTATGAGGATTGGATTCAGAAAGATCAGTTGGTCCTTTCTTGGATCAATGGGTCTCTTGGCCTCCAGGCTCTTTCTGCCACCGCTCGCCACCAATCTGCTCGTGATGTCTGGGCTGCTTTGCAGCACCGATATGCTGTCCACAACCAGAGTCGCATCATTCAACTTCGCACCGCCTTCTTTCAAACCAAGCGTGGTGATTCTTCCATTGCTGATTACCTGGATCGCATCAACTCTCTTGCTGACAGTCTGGCGCTTGCTGGTTCGCCAATCACTGATACTGATCTTGTTTCTGTGATCATGTCCAATGTTGGACCCAAGTTTGAAAATACCGTTGCTGCTGCCCAAGCTCGTGGAACCCCTGTGTCTTATGTTGATTTGGAAGCCCTTTTGCTCTCTGCCGAGCTGCGCCTAGCCGATCCAACTCCTGCTGTTGATCACTCTGTCCAAGCTATGGCAGCTTCCCGCAATCGCGATTCGTCTCGCGGGGGTGGTCGCTCGTTCTCTGGTCCCAACGATGGCCGCTCCACTCGCGGGGGTGGCTCCTATCGAGGCAACTCTACTGGCTCTTGGACTTCTAACCGTGGTGAACGTCATGGTGGCTTCTCTCGAGGCTATCCTAATGCCTCTGGGAATTCTAACCGTGGTCAGCCAGCTGCAGGTCTTTTAGGCCCAGCCCCAAATCAGCATAATGGGTCATCATCTTCCAACTTTGGTGAGTCACGCATCAAGTGTCAAATTTGTGGTGGCCTTGGGCATCCTGCAATTGATTGTTTCAACCGTATGAACCTGGCATATGAAGGGCGTATTCCATCTAAGCGTCTCACGGCTATGGTCGCTCAATCTGCTTCATCCGACAAACCTTGGCTTCTAGATTCCGGCGCTAACTCTCACATCACCAATGACTTGGGCAAACTCACTCTTACTCGAGAATATCGTGGCAATGATTATGTTGGTGGTGTGCTTGGTGGAACAGGTTTGCCTATTAGTAACATCGGTAACTCAACCTTATCATCAAATAACCTCACTTTTAAACTGCAAGATGTCCTTCATTGCCCTAATGCTTCAACTTCCATTGTATCTGCCCATCAATTTATGAAAGATAATGGTTGCTTCATTACCTTATTTCCTGATTATTTCTTTGTACAGGATTCGGTGACGGCGAAGATTCTTTTTTGGGGCAAGAGTAGGGATGGTGTTTTTCCAATTCACTCCTCATCAAAAGATTTTCATGGTCGTGTAGCAATGCTAGGTGTTCGTGTTGGTGGCAATATTTGGCATTCTCGTCTTGGTCTTCCTTCATCTCAAGTTTTTCAGTTTTTATTTTCTAGAAAAAAATTGCCTTCATCTGGCAAAATCTCTATGAATAATTTTGTTTGTCATTCATCTGGCAAAAGTATTAAACTTCCTTTTTCTCCATCCTTGTTTGTTACATCTCATCCTCTTGAACTCATTCACTCTGATGTGTGGAATGCTTCAAATTTATCCGTTAGTGGTTATAAATATTATGTTTTATTTGTTGACAATTATTCTCGTTATTCTTGGATTTTTCCAATGCGCATAAAATCTGAAGTTTACTCCATCTTTGTTTCATTTAAGACTATGGTTGAAAATCAATTTTCAACTACAATTAAAATGTTTCAATCGGATGGGGGGGGGGGTGTGAATATACTAGTACTCAATTTAAAACTTTTTTGACTCAACATGGGATTCATCATCGTCTTTCTTGTCCTCACCATCCCGAGCAAAATGGTTTGGCGGAGCGTAAACATCGCCACATTGTCGACACTGGGCTCACCTTGATGGCCCAAGCGTCGATGCCTCATGCTTATTGGGCTGAGGCCATGCACACTGCGGTATACTTAATAAACCGTCTTCCTTCCAAAGTTTTAGATTATGATACTCCTTTTCAAAAACTGTTTGGCAAAGAACCCAATTATACCTTTTTGAAAACCTTTGGTTGTGCATGTTTTCCATACTTGCGTCCCTACAATAATAATAAACTACGTTATCGTTCTACCAAATGTGTGTTCTTAGGGTACTCTTTGAATTATCAAGGATATAGATGCTTAGATATTTCCACCAACCGAATTTTTTTTGTCACGCCATGTTCTTTTTGATGAGTTAAATTTTCCATTTTCTGAGTTATCCCCTACTCTTGCCTCCCAAAAGACACATTCGTCCCCGGATCCTGCGCTTGAAATTATTGGGCCCTTACCCCCACACCCATCCCAGCACACGCCACCTAATCCCATTACCCAGATGTCAACATCTTCCCCCACCTCCCAAGCGGTGCCCCCCACCACAACCCAACCTGTGCAATCCAACATAATCAATCCTATTCCACCTCTACCTAATCCCCCCACCTCGATGCCCACCTCATCCACCAACACTCAACCCGCACCTCCTGTTCCATCCTCGCCACCTGTCACGCAACAACCTAAACCTACCCCTTTACAAGTTTATCACCGTAAAGGTTCTCGCCCTCCAGCCTCTGAACCTGTTCCTCCACCTTCCTCCACACACCCACCTGTCCTCACCACGTCTTCGGTAAGAGAGCTGAATGCTCATTCTATGGTGACTCGGAGTAAATCTGCTGGTCTTAAGTCAACTTCAAAATATGCTCATTATGCAGATGCTTCTGTCTCTACTAATGTTTTCTTTGAGCCTACTTGTTTCAGTCAAGCAAACAAATTTCCTGAGTGGCGTCAAGCAATGGCAGATGAATTCAATGCTCTTCAACGAGCCGGCACTTGGGTTCTTGTTCCCCGTACTTGTTCCATGAACATTTTGCCAAATAAATGGGTCTTCCGTATCAAGAGGAACTCCGATGGCTCTATCCAACGATTCAAAGCCCGCCTTGTTGCCAATGGGTTCCATCAACAACCCGGCCTCGACTACGGCGAAACTTTTAGCCCCGTGGTCAACCATTCCACCATTCGTCTCATCCTCGCTCTTTCTGTTCAGTTTCGGTGGCCTGTTCGTCAGCTCGATGTTCAAAATGCCTTTTTACATGGTTTTTTATCCGAAGACGTCTATATGCGCCAGCCCAATGGTTTTGTGGATTCCCAATTCCCTGATCATGTGTGTAAACTTCAGCGGTCTCTCTATGGTCTTAAACAAGCCCCTCAGGGCATGGTTTCACTGTTTCTCTTCTCACTTGGAGGATTTGGGTTTCACTCCATCCCAGGCCGACACATCTCTTTTCATTTATCTTCTTGGATCCATACGCATTTATTTACTCATCTATGTCGATGATATTTTGATCACAGGAAATGACATGTCTCATATTACACAGTTGATTGCCGACTTAGGCCGTCGATTTTCTATGAAGGATTTAGGCCCCGCTCATTATTTTCTCGGCATGGAGATTGTCCGGACATCAGATGGCTTATCTCTTTCTCAACATAAATATGTGCAGGATCTTCTATCACGTACAAAAATGGCAGCAGCTAAACCTGTTCATACCCCCGCTGTTAGTGGTCGACGACTAAGCCTTCAAGATGGAGACCTTCTTCCGGATCCCACGGAATGCAGAAGTGTTGTAGGTGCTCTCCAATACCTTACTCTCACACGTCCTGACATTGCGTTTGCTGTCCATCAAGTCTGCCAATTTATGCATCAACCTACATCTCACCATTGGTTAGCTGTCAAGCGTATCCTACGATATCTGGTCGGTACTCCTTCTCACGGTATTACATATAAGCCTGGCTCCATTCTTCTCACTGCCTATTGTGATGCCGACTATGCCGGCAATCCTGATGACCGACGTTCCACTGGTGGATATTGCATTTATATTGGTTCTAACCTTGTCTCTTGGAGCTCTAAGAAACAGGGTGGTGTTTCCCGTTCTAGTACCGAAGCGGAGTATCGTCAGCTTGCCTACACTGCTGCTGCGATATCATGGTTTCGTAAGCTATTTCATGATCTTCGACTTCCACTGTACTGTCCAACAGTCCATTGTGATAACATTAGCACAATATCTTTAGCCTCCAATCTTGTCTTTCATGCCCGGACTCGTCATGTTGAGGTGGATTATCACTATGTTCGTGAAAAGGTTGTTTGTAACGAGCTGAAAGTTCTTTATCTTTCTACACATGATCAGATTGCTGACATCTTCACCAAAGGCCTGTCCGTTACTCGCTTTCGCTATCTCTTGTCCAAGCTTCCAGTGCTCTTTCGCCCCGTCAGCTTGCGGGGGTGTGATAGACAAGATGGAGACAATCATGCTCATCAGGCCACGAAATCATCTGTCCAATAGATGATTTCGTAATCATGTTCATTTACCTTATTAGGCTCTCTGATTTTATGTAAATATTGATTTGTAGAATCTTTCCTTATGCATATTGTCAACCCTCTGTAAAACTGTATAAATACAATATACTGAGATCAGTGTAGATCATCCAAAATTTCAACCAAAACCTGTGCTTGTCCCTTATGTTATTTCCCTGCACTGCTTAATCTTTCAAAAACATCATTACAGACAACGCATGCTTGTCTGGAAAATTTTAGTTGACAACATGCAAACTGTAAAACTACAAGAATTTGTACCTTTCGCACACCTGTTGTTAATTTCTATCATTTGATCTTCTACAATTCATTTGTTTCGATGGCCAGAAATTCAGAGGGGTGTGTTAGAGGTAAAAAGAGGTGTGTGTGGATGGCACCACCCTTTATATATATGGAACACTAGCTTCTGTAATTCGCGAATAAACAGTGATGCACTGAAAACAGGTGACTTCAAGCTCAATTGTTTGTTTCTAAAGGAGTCAGATGAAATACTAACCATATTCTCGATAAGTCTATATTCAGTTTCTGTGGATTGTAATTAGGAGCCCTTTCAATCATTTTTGCTGTACTAGTCATCAAATACTAACCATATTCTCGATAAGTCTATGTTCGTCTCTGTGGATTGTAATTAGGAGCCTTTTCTATCATTTTTACTGGACTAGTCGTTTACATCATCAACACAACCATCATCTCTCTCTCTAGTTATTTCTATAGATATCTTTTCTCTGAGAATTTTTTATTGAATTTTTAGTTGTTTTAATTCGATAGTGATTGCTAATAATGTATTTTTTTTTTTTTTCTGTTGTATTGTTTTCAATTTATCTTTCTCTCACACGCACATATACATGCGTACATATGATGTATATGCAATTACTTATTACATTCACCATATAATGTTCAGATATGCAACCAAATAGAATTTGACCCTAAATGTGATTCAAATTTGCGCGATCAGTTCAACCCTTGCATATTCATTTGGGCCTCAGCTTTTGTTACTTTCATTGTTATGCTATTTATCTTCGACTGATTGGCTATCCTACTTTACTTTGTAAATGTTTTTTCATAAACACCTGTATTTTTCTTTACTGGGTGTTCGGCATTTGATGTCAAATGGTCTGATGATGGTATAGTATGTATTTGTGGTTAGTTGTTTATAGTGCCATAGTTCTGCGTGTAATATTTTTTTTTTTCATTTGCAGTGGATGTGTGGTGTTCATTGCTACGTGGTTGTGGGGAGTAATGATTTAAGCACCGGGCTCTGAGATGTTGATGGAAATGCATTCTTGAAGCTATATATTACTTTCTGTAATCCCTTTGCATTAGAATTCATACAATTAGATTGTGCTTCAGGTTCATTTCATGTTTTTATTATCTTTATTCATTGAAATAATCCTCTTCATAATGCAAATGTGTAGTCAAGTTATTTTTCAAGATGTGAGCATAAGAGACTTTGAATTAGCGATGGTGTGCTAATGATGAGATCTGCTCTGTCTTTTCTGTGTGCTTCTTTTTTAGATTTTTCTTTTTCAGGGATTTACCATGTTTTCTAATCTAGCTTATTTGCCTAATGATGGAAAACTCATTTTTGTAGTGGTTCAGTGGATTATTATTAGATGTTTTACCCATATAATGGTACAATCCATTCCTCTCTAAATAAAAATTATTGTGAGACCTCAGTCAACTGAAAATAGTTATGTTGTCAATGATGTGGTTATCTTTACAATGACAATCTCAGAGTATTTGCCGGTTTGTTTTTCTTTTCACTTGGTTAGTGCAACAAGTGGGAAATTATTAAGTGGTTCTTCTTGCATATATGCCGTAGTACAGCCTTTCGCATTTTGCCCAATGATGCAGACTCATGTTCTTGGGCGTTCTTTTGATTTTCATTATGAGCATCTTCACTTCCTATAATTCTACCGTTAAGAGTAGCCATCTGCTCTTTATGGTAGTGGCGTTTGTTGTTGTTGCTGCTGCTGCTATCATTCAGGATGTGCCTGTAAATAAAAATGAAAGCTCAGCATTCTTGAATTTGGATTCGGGATATAATAAGATCTGAGGACTATTTTTTGTTTACTTTTACCACCCAAGCTGACACACCCCGACCGAGATCGAGGCATGTTGGCCGTCACGTGAGGGTGACGTAGCCATGTGCACAGTGCGGAAAGCAATAAATTAACAAGAATTACGAATCAATAAAAACCAAACTTCAAGGAGTGCTAGAACGAAATTAAGTGTGAATACACAATCAGAGCATAAATAGTCTAGGTGCAGTCAAGCATAAGAAGTACTTAGTTAAATAACACCCAAAGGTGGTCCTACACAGGTGATGGTCTGTCACAACCTCCGTTGTATCCTCGTGAGCCACCAACAAAGCTACCTAAAACTTGGAGGGGCGCAAAACAAAAGCGTGAGTGGGTAAAAACAAAGATTTTCGAAAATCATTTCATAAACCACAGTTATAACCCCTCTTCGTAAAACCTGTATACTTTCCCAGAAAAATAGTATTTACACATACTAAATCTCAACTGAAATCATCACGTCAAAACATGTAAGCAAATCATGAATATGCCATGCCATATAAACCAAATCATCAGGTAAGTAATCCGAATGCAATAATAACTGCAATAACTCATCATCTGAGCTTTAGCTCATAAATCATGCCTGCACACGAGTCGAACCCACCTATAGTGGTCTATACGACATGACTGGGTGTAAAACAATACGCTCTAGTGCTACAATCACGTGAAGACTTTGCGAATGATCGCGGGTCACCTACGAGTCGAACCCACTGAAAATGGTCTATACGACAGGACTGTGCACCTAACTTGGATCCAAGATGAGCGTGTGGTGCGGGAGGTGAACATCACGTGAAAGACTATGCCCCTAACCCTGAGCGGGAGCACTAACACCGGGGTGCATGTTAATGAGCTCTCGATGCATCTCATCATACTCTTCATAACACAACCTCTTATTAACAACATATAAACTTACCTGGAACTTACCTGAGCGCCCGCAGCGTCGACAATCATGCATATACAAATCATAATGCATAAGCAATCGTATAAATGCATTGGCATGGCAATTCTTTGATAAATTCATTTAAAATGCATTTATGGGAAAAATACTTAGTATATAGGTATATACGGAAAACCAAAAGCCCACTCACTGGTTTGTAGACGGATCGTAGCTTCCGTGCCTAGCCTAGCTACGCTCGGCCTCCGGATAGGTCTCGCCTATGTGAGAAACAACTATAATAACGTTATTTTAAAGCACATAAACGAAACTAGGAAATAACTTCTCATACATTGCTCAATTGGGGTGTTTGAATATACCAAAGTGATCTACACAACCTCAGGAACATCCCCATATTTTTAGAATTTAATTTTGACCCCTCACGCGCAGGCACGTGTCTGGCACACTGACGGTGTCAACTAACGCCGTCAGGAATATTCCGTTAAAATACGGAATATTCCGTTTAATTTAACTAACGCTGTTAGAAGTCGTCTCCTATCTCTGAACTCCGGCGACCGTCGCCGTCGCCGGAAACTGGGAAATTTTTCTAAACTTCATAACTTCTTCGTTTTTGCACCATTTTTCACGTAATTTATATCAAAATGAAGCTCTCGACGAGTAGAACCACATTATACCTGTTTTAAGCCTTGAATCCCACGAAATCACGTCGGAGAGAGTTCAAAACTCCGACCACCTCTGCAACTCTTCGTATCTAGGCTTCCCGACGTCCAAATTTCACCAACGATGCACTCCGAGCATCGTGAGAATGTCCTTAAGCCTCCTATGGTCCTGAAAATCGAAGAAACTTACGTGTTTAAAAGTTGGTGAATAGTGACCAACTCGGAGGTTCGATTTCCAGGGTTTCCTTACGTTCAAACTTAACCAAAAGTATCCCAAATCACTAAGGAAGAAGAATGGATACCTTTTTGAGCCTTAAAATGGCTTGAAACCTCGACGATCGAATCGATGTTACTGTGCCCTCGACGAAGTTCTTGGGTTCTCGAGGATTTCGAAGGTTTCATGACCAGATTAAGACATGGTTGTGCTCGTGGACCTTCAAGGATCACAATGGTGACCTTGGTTTGTTCGATCTGTAAGGTTTTGGGATGATTTGGGTGCGGTCCGTACAGTTGTAGAGAGCGAGTGAGTCCGAGAGTGAGAGAGGAGAGAGAGAGAGAGAGAGAGTTTCTGATGGATGTGTGTGTGTGGTCCTCACACTACCAACCAACACACCAAATCAACCACAAAACCTAGATTCTAATTGGTTTGGAACTAAGCTACAACAACCCTAACTAACTAAACCCTATCATGTACTAACTTCATTGGTTCCCACAAACTTGGAAGTAATGCAATTGGTCCACAACCAAACTATTTGGGCCTCTAAACTTAGCCCAAAATGAGAGTTCAACCCAACGCTCAAGGGTAAAATCATACTTTTACTTTTTCGAGCATAATAAAAGTACATAAATCGGGACGGGCTGTCACACAAGCAGTGTTTTGTAAATGACTGTTTATTAGTTTTCATGCTTGAGGTATGTTGCCAAATGGTGCATCTCTTTCTTATCAGTATTCATGTATATAAACAAATATTTTGTCTCCCTTTAATTTTCCTTCGGCCTTAATATTGATAGGGGCACAAGGGAAAGGTTGCTCCTTTGTGACCAAAGGTCACGGGTCGTGGAAACAGCCTCTTTGCAAAGTAAGAGTAAGTTTGCAAAGCGGGGAGCCTTATTTGCTTGGGGTATGAATTGTGAGAGTAATCGGTATGTTTTTTTTTTTTTTGGGATAGAAAGTAATCAGTAATGTTGTGATTTATCTCATTGTTTGCTTCTTTTGTATAATACGATAATTTCTCTACCTGCTGCGCGTGTGGTTGTGGTCTGAGGGCTCGAAACATCAAATTTGTTTTGTTCTGGTTGACTCTAACGTATGAGTGATTGCCTCGTTCGTTTGTTGTTTTGAGGCGAAAATTCACCAACACTTTGACGATAAGTAAAGAAGCTCACCTGCAAAAGTTGATTTTTCTTTCTCTAATTAGCAAGCAGTACCAATGGCACTAGAACTCCACAAACTGCTTCAACTTCTTCCACTTCCAGACTAAAAGTGCCATCTTCAGCTCATCTCTCTCACAAAACATCTTTATCATCGTTGTATGCATATCTGCAGCTGGGTCACATACTTCGACGATTTTAAGAAAGACACAAAATGCCTCCTCAGTTTCTTATAGAACTCGTTGATACGAATACGTGGGCGCAAGTCGAACAAAATTTGGAGTTCAAACGAAATTCCTAGGGAAATTTAAAGACTTTAGGTTCTAAGACCTACTCCAAACCTAAGACTCAAGTTTTAGGTTTTAAGCCTTCTCCAACTTATTCCAACTCTTAGGCCAAATATGAGTTTTAACTTATAACTCATTTTCACGTCAAATTCAGCTCAGCTAATGGGTTGGTTCATCATATATGTGTGTGTGTCTATATATATATATATATATATATATATAATTTATAAATTCATTGAATACAATGGTTAAGATCTAAGATAATCAAATCTAACTCTCCAAATTTAAAGGCAACGGTTAAAATAATTAAAAAAATTCATATGCTTCATATTCTTTTGTAGTGTTCAACGAGTTTTATGGTGTCGATTTAATGATTTTTTAATATTTATGAGAATATAAATATTTTTAGGTTAAAATTAATTTATGATAGTTTACCTAATTATTTAAAAAAAATCAGTTACTTTAAAAATTAATTTTAAATTAATTTTTTAATAATTTTAGATTAAGAATTTAATTCAGAAGGTTGAAGGAAAAATATTTTTGGGTTAAAATTTAAATTTTTTAAGTTAAAAACTTTGGGTTTTGATCCAAATGGTGGAGTTTGTGTAACACTCCGTTTGGATACGGAACAATAAAACAGAATTTCACTTAATTCCCGTCATTTAGGATGGGAAAACAGTTTTCCCTCGTTTGGGAAGCTTGCAGCGCGAGAAACGGCAAATTCCACGGGAAAAAAATGTGGAAATTGGGGATGAAGAATTCCGAGTTTAATTTCCGCCTAAAGAGGTGTAATTTCACAATTCCAACATTGCGAGAATCTCGAATTCATCCGCGGGGAGATTTTGTGCGCGCCAAATTTCAGGATTAGGGCGCCAAACTTGGATGTCTACCGCCAAATATCACAACAAAAGTGTTGCATGATCTTCACTCTGTTAACTCTCCAATCTTCGAAGGGATTTTCGCTCGTGCAATCATCTTCTTCCTTTGTTCTAGGTCAGCATCTCTACTCTCTTCTATCTTGAATTATTTTTAGCTTTTTGGGTACGATCTTCCTGTAAGCATCATGTATTTCTTGTTTCATTCCATCCTTATCTGGGTGCAATCATGTATTTTTGGGTGAGAGTTGTTTGGGTGCGATCTTATTACTGTAAGCATCATGTATTTTTGGGTGCGATCTTATCTGGGAAGGGTGAATTGTCCGATTGAATTGCCATTTGGGTGCGATCTTATTATGTTTTATACTTCCTGCATTTGTGTGATGCTCAAAGATTAATCTACGTTTGTTTGTTTTCTTTTTTATTTCTCAACTTTTTAGTTTCTTTTATTTCTGATATGTAGTTGGTTTGTCTGTAATATTTTTATTTCCTTCAACCATTTCGACGCATTTGTAGATAAGGGTACACAATTTCGCTCAATTTTAGTGTAATTAATATCTCAAACAATTATAAAACATCTGTTGTAGCTACGGTTAAATCAAAGTTTGTTGCATATCACAATATATCTTTGTTCATACATTCAAACAAGTATGGAAAATACTCATATTGTAGACATGCTAACGAGGTTAAAGCGAAAGCGTGCTATAAATGAAGAGGAACCGGTTTCATGTTCCAAATGGTAATGTATGATACCAATTAGGAGTTTGTATAAATTAGGAGTTTGTGGTCCAGATTTAAGATTTTTTTATGTGTTACCTGGATGGGAAGGCTCTGCATCTGATGCTCGTGTTTTGCGTGATGCTTTACATAGGAGTAACCGGTTTCATGTTCCAAATGGTAATGTATGATACCAATTAGCTCTACATTAGAAAGAAAAAACTTAAAAATATATCTAAATTTGTTCTCTAAATTTTTTATTGTAGATAAGTATTATCTTGTGGACGCTGGCTATACTAATGGACCAGGATTTTTAGCACCTTACCGTGGAACTAGATATCACTTGAAAGAATGGGTTGGAAACATGATGCTATTGAATTGCCATTTGGGTGCGATCTCAAGGGCAAGGAATGTTATTGAGAGGGCATTTGGATTGTTAAAAAAGAGATGGAGCATATTACGCACACCATCCTTTTTCGACATTAAAACACAAGTTAGGATTATAAATGCGTGTTGTGTCTTACATAATTTTATTAGAACCGAGCAAGCTACTGATCCTGTTTTAGAAGCTCAAGATTTACAATTTTTAGCATCTGTCGACTCAGAGTTGTTAAATCGTTCAACAAGAGAGGAAAGTGAAAATAACTCTGATGGGATTACATCTGTTCAAGCTACAGTCGAATGGACAGCGTTTCGTGATACGTTGACATTGCAGATGTTCCATGATTATCAAGCTCAGACAGCTGCCAATAATTCCTAATGGAAAATTAGTTGCTTTTAGTTTGTATTGTCATAGTCAATTTGGATTTCATATGAATACTATGGCTTTATGTGTTTCTTGAACATGTTATGTTTGATTTATGAATCAAGAATGTTTGGACTTGTTGCTTGTAATTTATGTCTTCTTTGGAGAAACCAAATGTTGCAGAAGATATGTGCACACACTAACATGTCATCTTTGTCTCTCTTTTTATGCATTGGCCAATTGAAGTCAGCTGGTAGAGATCATTTAAGTGCTTAGGTGGATCTGGCTTTACCTTATTTAATATTCTATATAATGTCCGTGGTATGTTTATAAGATGCATCAGTGAATGTAAATGTTTTAGTGCACATGATTTTAAGCTGCAGTGTTTTTCTATTTCACTTCGTGTTTCTGAGAATGCTTCAGTGTATATGTGTCTGTGTACCTAAGGTTTCTCGTAATATGAATGGTATGTGTGTGCATTTGTGTTTTTTTTTTTCAACAATTCCTGTCCATGAGATTTGAACAGTTAGGACGCCATTGGCATATGGTATTTGTTTGTGTGGGTAATTTAACTAGGAGTTGGGACTTATGGAACCGCACATGTAGACGTTTAAGTAATCACCTGTTAGGGATGCTCTAATTGCTCTATGTGAATTATATGAATGTATAAATATGAGATGATACTCGGATTGTTACTATGAATGTGTCTATGAGTGACTTAACGTCTCAATAATATATTTTTTATGTTAGGAGCAATGGAAGGATCTGATAGAAAACCAATATGCAAACAAAAACCAAGGAGAAAGAAAGAGAACCAAGAAATTGAAAATGAAGGAGAGGACAATAATTATTTTAGATGGAATGTAGATATGGAACGTTCTTTGGCTGACATTCTTCGCGAAGAACGAAGATTGGGAAACAAAGGAGATGGTGGTTGGAAGACAGCTGCTTATAATTCTGCTGCAGCCATATTATCTGCTCAATTTGATATTCATATAACTACTGATAACATTCGAAATCGTGTGAAGTCTTGGAAAAAGTTTTATGCAATAGTGAGTGATATACTAAGTCAAAGTGGATTTAATTGGGATGCAACCAAAAAGATGATAAGTGTAGATGAAGACCCTGCCTGGCAAGAGTACGTGAAGGTAACAAATTCATTATTTTTCTTTTGTGCGTGTGAAATTCTTTTAATTGCTCTTATACTTATGTTTTGCTTTTTGATCTTTTATGTTTTGATTGGTAGTCACATGTTGGTCCTAAAAGCTTTCGTTGGAAGGTCATTCCAAACTGGGATGATATAGTGGATTTATGTGGCAAAGATAGAGTTACGGGTGAGGGTGCTGAAACAGGTGTAGAAACCGTTGAGATTATGACTCCTCCACATAATGAACCTGATCATATAGATTTGGTTGGTGATGCACAAGGTTTAGAAGATATTGAAATTATTAATGAGATTTCACCTAGTTCAGCCAATGGTCAAAAGACTCAAAGCAAGAGAAAGGCAGCAAGTTTTGTTGATGTGCCTCATACAAAAAGAAAATCAACCACCCCTAAAGATGTGATTGCAGACTCACTTGCCAAGATGGCTTCATCCTTTCAAGACTATATTTCTGCAGACACAAAGAAACTTGATCCAACAGAGGTATATGATTAAGTAAATGCAATACCAGATCTCGGCGAAGAAGAACAAATCAAAGCATGTGCTTGGTTGATCGAAAATGACAAGCAATTTCTCATGTTGAAGACTCTCCCAATTGAGAAGAAAAAGAATATGGTATTATTGCTTACTTCACGAGGCGCATAAGATTGTTTTCATTATGTTTCTCATTTTAGTGTTTTTCAGTAAGACATTAGTTAGAATAAAAGTCTTCCATGTCACGAATGTTGGTTGACATTTGCAAGTGTGCTTTACAGGGATTTTCCTACTTCAATCAACTCTTATCATATTATTGCAAACATTTTTTTCCAATGAAATATTATTGCAAACCTTTGATAAGTTCTTAATTGCTGGAAAATTTAGACAGTTTCCCCTTTAGTGCGGGTTTGGCAGCCCCAATCTTGGGGGTTTGATGACCTTTATCATTGATGACTTTGTTGCCAGTTTAACATTGTAACCTTTTTTCAAATTTGTATTCTTCTATGGAATATAAATTATAGGGAATATCCAAACAATGAAATTTGTAATTCCCTTCATTTTGCAATTTCCATGTATACAAATTCTAGGGAATATCCAAACACTGAAATTTCAATTAACAGGATTTCAATTATTGGGAATTGTAGTTCCCGTCATTTAGAATTCTATGAAAATTTAGAAATTCTCCATCCAAACATAGTGTAAGGGTATTTAATAATTCTCAAATTTGGGAGATTATATTGGATGGAAGACCTTATGCAAAGGGATCCTCATTTTTAGAAAAAAATAGGGATTAGGTGTGGGGCCCACTCCACATCGAATTTCAACGATCCGAACCGTCTATTTTTCAAGTTACACCTCATAGATTATCCTTGCAAAAATTCAATTCGATCCGAAACCATTTGCCTATTTAATTATCACGATAAAATTTCATTGTTTCTTATATAACAAAGTATTCGTTAATTTCTTTGAACCCAATTAGATGCCTTAAACATTTCCGATTTGCCTAATATTTTGCAAGGATGATCTATGAGGTGGAAATTGAAAAATAGACGGTTCGGATCGTTGAAATTCGATGTGAAGTGGGCCCCACACCTAATCCCCATTTTTTTCTAAAAATGAGGATCCCTTTGCATAAGGTCCCTGTATATTGGATTATTTTGGGTTCGCTGGGACCCGCAAGGATTTTTATCTTCTCTGCATTCAATCTCCATCGCCTCGCCCCTCTCCGGAACTCTCTCACTCTCTCCCGCCCGTTATCGACAGCACTGTGAAGAACGAGGCGAACCCTGCGCCGAGGGAGGACGACGACGAGCTCGAAGAAGGAGTGATCGTCGGCGACCAAGATTCCTTGTTGGCGAAGCCGCCAAAAGGAATAGCGCTGCAGTCGCATTCCTGGACCTTCTGGTTCGATTACCCGGTCGCCAAGATCAAGCAGGAGGATTTTGTGAAATTTTGAATAACCCGCCAAGTCCAAGTCCAAATGGCCACGGTTTCAATTTCCCCATTGTCGGGTCTAAATTCAATTTCCATCCCCAGAGATTACAACCCGTTTGCAATTTTTAATAAAGCCAGCGTCTTGACAGCGTGTAGTACAAGGAGTGGAAGCTTTAGGTTCCATGGCGCTCAGAGGCACTCAAAGCTGAGGACTTTTTCGGTCGGGTCGTTGAGCCCGACTGCTTCGTTTCGGACCCAGGTGGGAACTTGGGAAGCACCCGACGATGGCAGCGGCAGCGAAGACGAGGAGGATGAAGAAGAAGAAGAAGAATTGGGTTTCCAAAGTGAATGGGAGGAAGAAGAGGGAAAAAGTGTTCCAGCTACTGCTACTGATGCTGCTGCTGCTGCTGCTGATAAGTCGACAACAAACAAGTATGAAGAGGATCTTGTAAAAGGTTATGCTCTGGTGCCCCTAATTTTCCTAGGTTCATATTTATTTGTTCACTTCAATGCATGTTGTAAAAGTTTAAAACAAGCACTTTTGCTTCATAAGCGCTGTTATTAGAAACACATTTGGAAGTGCTTTGCACTTCTATGACCCTCGAAGCGCATCGTCAAGAGCACTTTTGGTTGTCATCAAGTGCTTTTAGGCCATCTAGAATCAATCCCAAACGGCAAGCAGGCCCTTAATGGGGAATGTTCTATTTGTAGAGAGTGGCATGGTGTGTTCCAAGACAAAAATGGCATGCCCAACTGTCTCGCAAGAGAACATTTAACTTCTAACATGTTAGCTTGCAATATTTGCAAACCTGTTGCTTTATTAAAGATTACTCAACTCTTCTGGCTGTTATAATTTCCCGGCCATGTAAATCTTCAAAGACCAGTTTAGCTGTTTTCTTCTTCAATGTAATGTAATACCACTTTTTGGGATCTCATTTCCTGGTAAACATCTAATATCTGTTATTCGTGTTGCAGAAGTTGAACAGCTCTTGGGGCAAGAAGAAATAGCAATTTTGCAAAAGCATGTGGCTCCCAACATCAAGAAAATATCAACGGTAATTCTTTCTTCTTATGTAAAAATGTCCTGAAGTTAGTTTAGAGAAGTCTGGTCCTGCTATTACCTATCTCCTATGGTGCAATTTACTACTAAAATCTAGATTGAGCAACTGAACTATTTCTTAGTCTCTATAGCATTACGAGCTCACAACTGTAAATAGGAAGTCGTATTTGCAATAAGAGACTGGCATGTCTTTCTACATTCATTTATTGTGTTTCGTACTTACATTACTCAGGAAAAATGGAACCCGATACATACACTTGCACTGTCAGGGATGGTAACTTTCATCGACAAGCTACTTGAAGATGGTTTAGATATTGACGTTGTTGATAAGGCGAGTTTTATCTGTAATTGAATCACCATATCTGTCTCCAATTTGGTAGCATTGTACCTGGATTAGTAAACCTCCAATAATTTGGTGAAACAGGATGGTACAACTGCTCTTCATACTGCAATCATAGCTAAAAAGGAAGCTGTAATCAGTCATCTGCTAAGAAAAGGTGCAAGTCCTCATGTCAGAGACAGGGTAAGGATAAGACTTTCTTTAATATCTCTCCCGATCCATTTTTCTTTAGGGGAACAATGAGTTTTTGTCTTTATCGTCTATAGGATGGTGCTACGCCGCTTCATTACGCAGTACATGTAGGCACCAAGCAGATTGTCAAGTTATTGATCAAATATAAAGTTGATGTCAATATTGCAGATAATGTGAGTTTTATTTTTTATTGTTTAAATTTCCCAATGCCTATACCCAGTTAATCCTTTTCGTTTTCGTTTCTCAGCTTGTTAACAACGTCGTATAATGTATTTCAGGATGGATGGACTCCATTGCATGTTGCTGTTCAAAGTAGAAACAGAGACATTGTGAAAATTTTGTTAGTCAATGGTGCAGATAAGAGCAGAAGAAATAAGGTAACGTTTACTATATACAAAGCAGGGACCCATAGTATAGACAAAGCAAGGATTTTTTACTTTCTGTTATTTCTGTTAAAGTGATTAATGCTGCTCCGTGTGTTTCAGGACGGCATAACTCCGCTAGACCTGGGTTTATGTTATGGGAAAGATTTCAAGTCCTATGACGTCACCAAACTAGTGAAGACGGTGCCAATGGACAGAGAGTTTTAGAAGTCTATGTTCCGACTTCATCTCCTTGCATGGATGGAATATTTGAGGACGGAGACGGGGAGTATCTGAAGAAGCAAATTAGTTGGATGAAGAAGTTGGATGAAGAATAAACAGAGGCATGTATGTATTTCACTGTAGGGTGTAGAGGTAATGGATGAATCCTGGATGAGCTGTTTTGCATTCCTTGATTTCAAGATTGATCTGTTGTATGAGGGTATAGGAGCCGTTAATTAGATGACTTCCTGGACTTTGTTAGGGGAAAGGTTCTTAAAAAAAATTCTTAAGTTTGTTGGTAAATCAAAATATGAGTGTAAACGAGGAGGATGGACATGGAACGAGTTGACTGTTATTGTAGTGTTTCGGTCTAGTAGTACTAGGCTATGAGTAAATATTTCTCCATACGGCATTGTATTATTTGACCGAGACATTACTTAGAGATGGACCTGTTTTATGCAAGTTGTTTATGTAAATGAGCGAGTCAAGTTCAATGCTAAGGTGCTCATGCTTGCTTAGATATTATTATTCAAACTTAAACTCAACCAATGCTAACCGTCAAACTTCGATAATTTATAATACCTGCTAAACTAATAACCTCGGCTAAATAATATTTTTTTGTCAGCTCGACTTGGAGATAACGTGTCAATTAACAATTCGTTAAACTTTTAAGTTAATACATTATAAAAAAAAATTATATAAGTCTCACGTAATACATAAATTAATATTTTTCTGATATATAGTGATTATGATTCGATTATGAATCCTGACTTTTCGTTAGAAGGGAAGTTTTTTTGGACTTTTCATTAGTTTTCTTTCAAAAGCCACCCGCTAAAAGTTGAGACGCTCCCTATTTATTTCCCACTTTCTGTAGCCGTTACTAACAGAATTCGCGCCATCTTATTAAATTCCCAAAAACCCTAAACCCCAAAATCCAAAACCCTATCTTCTCAGTTTGATCGAGGAAAGATGCTAGAGGCGAAGAGTCTGAGCAAGGCAGTAGTGCCGTCCTCCCTCATAGAGAATCCTTCTCCTGGTAGCCTCCAGTCCACTCGCCTCGCTCTCCATGTGCGTGCTCTCCCAAACCCAAACCCTAACCCTAACCCTACCTCTTTCCGATGTCCTCTTTTTTCTCTCCCTTTGTATTTATTTATTATAATTGTTCTCATTTCTGTCAGGTTGCCGAGGACTGCTCCTCGTGTTGGGTCTACATCGCCTCCGGCTGCCAAATTTATAAGCTTCAGGTATTATATCTCACAAGCCATAATTTGACTATTTTTTAACCTTCTAATTTCTAGTATCTTTGAAAGTTTGGTAAATGTATGCCAATTTGTGGGACTCTGATTTCGGTACTTTTGAGCGTTTCTAGATACTAAATCTGAAAGGCATGCGTAAAGTTAGATATGTAAATTTGTAAAATTTTGAAGAACCGTGAGTGTGATATCCCAGTTCAACTGCGAAATGTTTGTTTGAGATCAGTCGGGGTTGGAACTTGCCATGGTAGAGAAACAAAATTGCTGATAAAAACGCTAACAAATATTAATACGTGTTCCAAATTTTAGGTATGACATAATTTGATCATATGTTACTAGTCAAAGTGTATGGTGGTTAAGCTAGAAGCTTTCTTAATATTCTTCTTTTTGTTTCATTTAAGATTCCATTGGAAGAGTCTCTGGTCAGTGAAGGGAAAGAAGGCCTTCTGATTCCTGTACTCAGGGAGGTATGCAATTTCATGAATTGAAGCATGGCTATTCAGTAATCAGTATATTCTGTGTTAGTTATGTAATAATTCCTCTGATCCTTGAAGGTTATGGATTCTTTTATGGTTAACCGCTGCCCTCATCGTTCTGAAATTCAGAGTATGGTGCTTGCTGAAACAGAGAGTAAGTGATTGTTGCACTGAGGTATATATTTTTTTTGTTAGGTTAGGCTCACGTTTTGTATTGATTGTCCATACCATCATTGTTAGATTTTGGATAAGCGGGGGAAAATAGAGGGTGCATAGTGCTGTTGCTTATACCTCTTCTTTGACCTCTATTTTTTTAAGGGTATTGTATAGTTTTTGTTATTCCAATTGAAGAGTAGGAGTAACATTTTGTTTTATTACTTTAGGATTTTGACCCTTTTCATGAAAAAGCAGGAATGATGTGTACCTTTTTCTAGAATTGAATATCAAACTTAGATCAGGAATTGGCTTCAGATTAGGAAAATGTTAGGGAGACTACCTTTTTATACCACATTCATGCAGCATCTGGTGTGGCAAGTTATGTGTGCATGTCACATCAATTAATGAACTTATCTTATTGGATGTTGGTTGTATGCATCACTTGCCACATGAGACGGTGCGCTAATGTGGTATAAATATGCTGTCTCTCGCATTACTCTTCAGATAATGTATTCTAGAGAAAATGTGCAAATATCATTTCAGAATATGGGTTTTGGAAATTTTCCTAATTTCTTATCATTTGTTATCTTGTCCAAATGCAGGCAATGACTATTCAATGTTGGGAACTGTGGATTCTTATGGTCACCTTATTGTATCAAAACTAGATACTACTGGTGAAGGTACAATTTCTTATTTAGTTTTGATTTGTGGTTCTACCCTTGTTGTGAGGATTTGGGAATATATGCTTTTAAAGAGAGAAAAGTGAAGTTGATGGCCTTCCTGGGAGATGATTTACCGTGCCATGTAGAGGTTCCTTTTCTTTTCATTTTGTATATGTATGTGTCTGTGTGTGTGTGTATATATATATATATATAGAGAGAGAGAGAGAGAGAGAGAGAGAGAGAGAGAACGTGCCATGTAGAGGTTCCTTTTTCTTTTCATTTTGTGTACACAACTTTGGGTAATGGAGAGAAACACAATCATAGTGGCTTTACAATTAGAGAATGGCCCCTCCAACCTTATTTGGATCCAAATGTTTAATTCCTGTAGTGGTTTGGTCTGCATTAAGGCCCAGAAAGGAGCTTTCTTTATATTCAATCCTTGCACTGCAGTGTCCTTGCAAGTTCCCGATTGCCCCATGCCAATTCATGTTTTCCCTCAACCGATTGGATCAAAAGATAGAGGCATAAAGCTTCTTTTTCATGAAGACTAACTAAACTTTCCTAATTTGAGCAACCACCTAACCTACACTTTAAGAATATTAGCAATGGAAAAGAACTTGTAATGAATAACCACAGTTGAGCAACTAATGCATAGTTTAAGGGAAGAAAGACCTGCCATGAAAATTTTAATCTCCTTTTCCCACTCATGAGTAAATAAATGCTTAATGTGTGTAACGAAAATAAGAAAAAAGAGTCACTACCCATTTATATGCTTTATGATCTTGAGATCAAGATAGCCCTGCAATCATGGAGCGTGTGTAAGGAGCTAGTATACAAAATGCCCAATGGTCATTACAAAGTTATTAACAATCAAAATTTGCCAAATTAATCAGTTTTTTTTCTCTTTGTATCTTGATTTGATACATTTGCTGCATCGTTTTAATATAAAATGAGGTAGAATATTACATCACCAATCGAATTATCTGAAGGGTTTCAACTATGTGCATGTTATGGTTTTAGTTTCATTTTGTGTTTGGCTTACTAATTGTAGAATTAACCTATTAAATTCTCACATGTAGAGCGGCTTACTTACTCAGTATTACCTCGTGATTGTGGCATTGGAGAAAGTGGTTGGGCAGGGCTTTCCTTCAGTCCAGCACAATGGTCTACGGTACTGAGTGATTACTTTTACTTTTGACACTTAATCTGAATTTTTGCTTTGTGTTTCAAAATGCCGTTTCATTTGTGAGCAATCAGCCAAAAATACCAAAGCTGAACCATGTTATGAATAGTATTAAGTTGTCTGGATTCATTATTGACAATTACTTTAGTTTTCTTCAACTCTGCTTCTGTTAATTCTATATTCTTGTGTTTTATTTGTTTCACATTTATAATCAACAGATAATAGATAATTGAGATTTAAGAGTAATTTTTAAACAATGCCTTGTTTTTTTAGTATGTACTGGTTTCTCTTCTGTCAGTAAAAACCTTTCATTTTCTTTAACTTTTCCATTGGGACTTTTTTTAATCTCTTTTCCAGGCAGCCGTTGCGCGTAGCTTCTGCAAAACCATTGATGTTTATGACCAGGATATTCATGTCAGGACATTGTGTACGTAAGTGTTACATGTGGTTCCTGAACAGTTATTTATTATTTCTAGTTGAAATTACCATCACTGGCTATATTTGAAAGAAATTAAATTCCATATAATTGTGACACTTTTTGTGCTTAGAACAAATCGATTCAGCTGGGACATTCAAAATGCCATGTTCTGGCGTGTGTGCATTTGTTTTCTCATTTTTGCTTTTCATCAATCTTTAATTCTCAGTATCCGTTGAGATGGTTATACTAAATGCTGAAATTGCTTTCATTGATATCTTTAAGTTCCATTCATGTGGAATGTTTTCAAATGTAAAATGTCGTCGCCTCTGGTTGTTTCTGGAACCACCATGTTTCTTCAATTTACTACTGCATATTATTCCAGGATGAACCAAAAAAAAAAAAAAAGAATCGAAGGACAAACCCCAATTTTAGTCAATATTTATTTTCTATTATAATTTGTTTAAATACTTTGTGATGAAAAGAGCTATCAATTGTATATGACTAGTTCATGAGATGTGTTCAGAGTGCGTATGTGATTTTTTTTGTGCACTTTGCCTATGATTTTCATTTCACTGTAATGGCTGACTGATCATCGATATATTCAACCTAGGTTATGCAGCTACTCAGAAAACTTATATCCATTACTGAAGATCCTTATAGAGCTTTCAGTCAACTTTGTTGCATTAGTTTTATGTAAAAAATATATATATATATTTCCAGACCTTTTTGTTAACATAGCGATTTTACAGACTTTGGTATCCGTCATCACTAAACTTCATAACAAGTTCACATTATGGAAATGAGGGTTCAATATTAGCAATCACAGAAGGTTCCCAGGTAAAACTTTTGTGTTTTTATACCTTTTAGGTTTTCGAATGGTTTCATGGACTTTATTATTCAGTATGCTTGAATTGCTTAGCTGCATCTATTGGGATAACTGTAGCTGACTATATGGGACTTGAGAATGAAAGAAAATGGTGGCTGTCTACAACGAATATGTGGTTCCCTTGGTGATGCCTTTTATGCTGTGTGCTGTTCTTCAACTGGGAATGTTGCAGTCGGCGGAGCTGATCGTGCAGTGACAATCTACGATCCTCGCAGGTGGGTACCATTTGGTTCAATAATATCCAGGTTATTCTAGTTATCTGTGGTTGTCCATGATTCATGTTGATTTACAATTTATGCTTTCCTTAGGCTCCAGTAGGTATTCAGAAGCTAAGGAAAATAATTGAACCTTAGTTTTTGGTTTCGATTCTTCTTTTACACTGCGAAACTGAGAACTCAGAGTTGAAACTGAAACCGGATATATGGTATGTGTTAATTTCATGTAGATGGTCATCATTATCAAGATGGGTGCACTGCTCCAAATATGAGGTCAGTTATAAGTTTTAACATATGATGCCTTGTCTTTGTGTATGAGCCCACAGTGCATTTATTTGTTTTTAACTTTTTCCCTCAACTTTTGCGACCTTTTGTAGTGCAACAATAGAAATCTGCGCTTCGTTCTTTCTTTTAGTCTAAATTTGCTAATCGTTGGTCCTTTTTTTTAATAGTTGACTTCAGTTTTAAATATAACAAAATCCACTCTGTTCAAAAGCAACCAAATTTCTGTTTTATTATTTGGATTATACATAAATGCTGGAGGTAGCAATTTTTTTTTGCAGATAACTGGGCTTGCTTTCTCTTCAGTTGACTCCAACTACATCTACGTACAAGGGGTTGACTATGAGGTGATTGCAATTTCATTTTAATGTTCTTTTTTTTTACATAGTAACTTCATTTTCAGGTGAATGATTTTTGCTAAGCTTTGGTAATTTAATGATCACCCTATTTAGCCATCTGAGACAAGACTGACATGAAAGTTTAATTATTTTCATTAGAACTGATCGGAGGCATTTATGTTGTTTTGAAAGGCAAACTTAGTTTTATACGTACTGAAATACTAATTGTTATATCCCGAAAGCAAAGACAACTAAGAACGAAGTCCTCATTGTTGCTTTCTAAGATGACCCCTTCAGAATTTGAGAAGCTTTATTTTCATCTGTCCCAATTGCTTATAAATTTTTAAAAGAAGCATGACATAAGTTACTTTGGCCCTCTTCTGCACCTGGTTTTCTTTTATCCATCATTTGGAAATCTTTCTTAATAGCTGACTTGTTACTCTGCATTCTCATTGCGGCAACGTACGACTTTGTTTGCAGGTCTTATGTGGACAGTGGAAAGATAGCAGGAAGTTATTTTCATGTAGAGGAGACTCAAACTGGCTTGGTTTTAGCAAGGTATTACTTTCTAATGATTTGCACGCCTTGAATACATATTGTCCTCACACTTAGAATTTTAATTGTGTTCCTTGAATCAAAACCGGATATTTGTTCTATTGAAAGGTCCTTACGAATGTAAAGGTTCGGAGGTTTCTGGGATTTCTGGAAATTTGTTCTATTGAAAGCTCCTTACGAATGTCGAGTTAATCTACGATTATCTTTCTTCTACAATAGGAAGCCAAAGATGATTTTATCCAACTGACCTAGGAGTGATAGGATCCGATCAATTAAACAAAAAACAGCTTTGCCTATAATTTCCAACTTTGATGTGCTGTTGCAGTGCCAAAATAGGGATCTTCTAGGTGGATGGTGTGACTCTGGTAGCATCTTTGTGGCCGATGTTGTAGCTAAAGAGAACGAAACAAACGCGCCGACATGTTCTTCTAATGGATCTCCTGGTGCTCTTTCAACTTAATTCTCATCTGCGTAAGAGGACTTTCATTTCCGTGCTGTATCGCACTGCAAAAGAGTCGTAAGCAGTCATTTTGAGTAAGCTACCAATGCCGTCCCCCAGTGAATTCTAATATATTAGTTCTGCAATTTAGAATTTTGTACATGAAATGTAGGGTTACCGTGATATGAACTGTTTCTAACTTTCTGATTTGGAATTAATGTGATTGTAGATAATTTATCTTCCTATTTTTGCGTTTTCGGTTTCCAATATGCGTCCACATGTGTGAGTGACAATTAGTTGTTGATAGCTATGGATTCTGTAATAGCGTTTAGGTTCCTAAACCCTTTTGCAATAGAGTCCACATATATCTACAGCTAGTGGCGAAGCAACATAGACGCCAGTGCAGGCCTAGGCTTATCCTGAAATTTCAACCTTTTGTACGTACTATTTGCAAGCTTTTACAAAAATTAGCGTGTGCCTCATTGGCCCATACAACCTAGGGCAAGATCTAATTTTAGGTCATGATTTTAAATTTTTAAGCTGCACCATTCTTCTTTGATTAAAACTTTTCATGCCAATACAAATGGCTGGTTTGGTATTGTTGTGCTTTGAAAAAAAAAAACTGCTTCTGCTGTGCTGTGAGAATAAGCTCATTTTTGCTGTGAAAATAAGTTGTTTTTAAGTGTTTATCAAATACCTTTTTGAGCTTAGCATTTTTTTATAAAATCGTCTTAGTACCAAACCAATAAAAAAAACAAAACCTTTAATTTTCTTCCATTAATTATATTTTAAAGACTAATTTCTTTCTATGGTTTAAAGGCGTCTTCTAATCTGATTTTTTTACTTGGGCACTGACTACAAGACAGTCACTCGCGTCATCTTGTTAAAGCATTCGGATGCATTTACTGGTAGTTGAGGGTTTAAGAATGCGTCAAAAGTCAAGGGTCAAGATGCCTGGCTTGGTTGACCGATAGGGGTATATTGGCTATGGCTGACGTCTGGTTTTAAGGGAGGGTTGTGTGTGTTAGGGCATGTATGGTTTTGGACCAAGTTAATAGCATACCTTAAAATAAGAAAAAGGGCCCCCACCCTAACCGTCATATTACAATAATGACATTTTGTGTCAGTGATACAATGACATGTACAGAGAAAATAACACATGTTCTTGTATTATTGATACAAAACATCATCGTGGCGGTGTACTTGTGTCGTACAAGTTATTTTCCGTCTCAATAAAACAGTTAACTATTACTAGTTCCAAATTATTATCCTATGTTATTATTGCTTTGGGTTCTTGCTTTATTTTGTTTTCCTCTATAAAATCTGCCTCCTACTTCATTTAATTCACGAGGATTCGCACAAAGATGGTTGCCATAAATCAATTTGTTAAAAAGAATTTATCAAGCTGCTCTCGATCTAATAGTATTTTTCTTCTTCGTGTCAAAAAAAGATTTTAAGTTTGAATATTTCATTCCTATTTACTTATTTAAATTGTTAAAATATTTATTCTTCATTGCTTCTGTAAAAATCACTTTTGCTCTTAAGAGATTTTAATAAAGTACTTATATTAGAAACATATAGAAATTTTTGTTAAAAATCTAACTGCTTGAAAAAGGAAGCGTCCGCCAAGTGTTTTGCCAAATATATATTATAAAATGTTTTTAGTCATTTCAAAAGCAATTTTTATCAAACTTTCTATCATTCGATCTAAGTAAATGGTACGTGAATAACATCATGAAGAATATAATTAAGTAAATGGCATCATCAAAAATTTAAAATAAAAATCATTTTGAAAGAATAACGACACTAGAAGACTGCTTCAATCACATATATTATTGAATGGAATGGATCATATCATAATTTTGACCATCCTCCATCAAAACAACAGTGCTACACACGTCCCACTCCATCCATCCATCCATACATCAACTCAAGGAGAGATTTTACAGTGTATCGGAAACACGGTCCCGTACACTAAATGTCACATTGAAAAATTTCTTCAACTCAGGAAGAAGAAGAAGCCTAGATCATTTAATAAAATTCAAAAGACCAATTCCAAAATATAATCAAAGCTTATTATCCTGTCGAAGCTCTTGATTCTTCTTCATCTTCAGCTAGGAAACTACTTTTTCTTGTGGTCCAAGAAAGAACCCATATCAAATGGAAAATAAAGTCGCAATTTGTTTCTTTTTGTTATCTTTTTTCCTTTCTTTATTACGTGCTTAATTGTTTCAAATGATAAAAATTAATTATAATATTTGGTAAAGTGAAAGATGGGTTTCTTTCTTTGTTTAGGAAACGAGGAAAAGAGAGTTTTTTTTTTCTCGCCCTAAACGTTTGGAGGGATTTTTATCATGAGTCATGAAATTTTAAAAAATTTCATATTACATTAGAAAGTATTTAAATTATACTAATTTATGTCTCTGCTCAAATAGAATTTTTAAATTTCATTAAATTAATAACATGATAAGCTTACAACTTGTATTTTGGTTGATATGTAAGCCACATTTGCATCACATTGACAAAAATAATCATCAATTTAATAAAAGATTAGATGTTCAAACAAACAAAGGGAGATAATTCAAAAGTGTCAGATTTAATGTGAGACAATTAAAACCTAAATATTATTATTTTAAGCCACTTAGTACTATAGTATTCCTTTTCACTTGTAAGTGAGAGGTCTTAGGTTCGATTCTCGTCAAAGACGAATTTGAACCACATTATTGCTAGCCCATTGTGAGGCTAAGCCCACCCCCTTCCCTTTAATATAGATAACATAATATCGTTTGTTAAAAAAAAATTTATTATTTTAAAAGAGTAAAACGTAGTTAGCCTAAAAAGAAAAAAATAAAATAAAATATTGGTTTCTTGGTTTATTAGACCATGTGCAATGGTGTGGGCTAAAATTTTAATTTTTAATCTAGAAAATTTAGGTCATAATCCAGAGACAGTTTTTCTCTTCTAATGATTTTGGCTTAAATTTTAGGACGAGATTATTAAAGAATGATTTTAGCTTAAATTTTTTAATAATTAAAAAAATAAATTTATTTAAATTATCTATTTTTTATGAACACTTTAACATAAAAATATCAAACTTTAATAAATAATAAAAAAATCACTAAGCATATCCAGGAATCATGAAAGTCTAGAAACAACAATGACGTTTTATAAATATAAAGATTTAAAATTTGAAACTTTAAATAGTTCTGCATATATGCTTCAATTTCACAGCAATTACCAATACCAATGATAACTAAAACACTAAATAAAGATTGAAAACGATAGTTATAATACTACATAAAAATTACAACGACTAATAGTAATAATATTCCTCATGACTTGGTTCTTGATTCGGTGATGGATTTTATGGTGGACTTGAGTAATATACAATAGATGGATCATCATCCTCAAAGATATGTATTCAAAATTATGTTTCCACATTTTCAAAATTATTTTTTAGTACAATCATTTTCTGAAGGGAATTTAACTCAAAAATATGTTTCCACATTTATTCAAAATTTAGTCCAATAATTAAAGAGGCTCGGGGGTGAGTTTCAACTGTATCATTGCACACAGTATTTAGGGCAGAGAGTGAGACATATCCCAGATTTGTTGTAAGGAACAGAGGTCGAGAAATTTTTCAATGTGATCGAAACATGAAGTAGTGCATCACGTGTTTTTATATAAGTGATGAAAAAATTTTAATATTTAAGTTATTAGTTTTTTAATATATATATTTCACTATTTGTATAACGACACGTGATGTATCATTCCGTATTTTGACCACACTGTAAAATTTCTGAGAGATGTGCGAAAACATTGGAAAAGAAAAGAGGTGTGAAAAATGAGGATCATTTTCATGGGGATCCTAGGGATCCAATGATTGTGATCCATCGTGCGGTCAGAAATTGTTAGATATTATTTATATTTAATTTTAAATTTTAAAATAATTTCTAATCGCACGTTATATGATAAACGATTACGATCACTGAATCTCTAAAATTCTTAAGAAAAAAGATCCAACGGGAAACCTTTTCCGGAAACAATGACAATAAAAGTAAAAAGTGTGAAAAGAGCCAAGACACGTAGCTTTCGCACTAGCCCCCACGTAGTGGGCCATGCATATATATTATATTCTGTCCTCTGTCATATGTAAGAAAGATATAGTGGGAGGACAACTTGGGCATTAGCAATTTAATAAGACGGACCCATAACTTGTGGCTGCGTCAGATCATAGGTCCACCACCCCACATACCGACACGTATATGAAAAATTATATCTCTGGAAATACTTTTATGATGCTTGTTTGGTCTCGTTAAGCTTTAGGTACCGTTTGGTACGCAGACGGGACGGGACAGGACTGAACGGATGATGTAAATATTGAAAAAAAATAAGGGGAAATTTTGTCTTAAAATGTTATAAATTTGTGTTCCACGGATGTGGAACGGGTCGTTCCAGGGGGAGAGGTGGAACGAAAAATCAACCAAATTTCATCCCATGAGACAACCCGTTCCATGGTTTTTTGGCGTACCAAACGCGGGAAGGAACGCCTCGTCCCGTCCCATGTACCAAACGCACAAATATGAGTTTATTAGTTTGTGTTTGTTGCGAGGAGAGATCCTTCTATATAGAAATATTTTGGTTCAAATTAATCCCGTTTTATGTTGTAAAATTATGTTTTTTAATGCAATTGATATTTACTATTTGAGTACAAACAATATTACGATTTAAAATTACACTAATAAAGAGAGTTTGAGTTGATTACGCAATAGATATAAGAGGAATACTCTAAACACCAAAACAATTCACATGCAAAAACTCGATTCTTAGGCTAGCTGGTGTATAAGAATTAGCGACATGTTTACTTACCAGCAATACAAATATAAAGTATGTGTATCATTCTAAGTCATCCTTTATTTATTGACATACAAGGAAGGAAAAATAATAAGAGTCTAAAGTTAAAACATATATATTTCATTCTCGATTTCAACAAGATAATATTTTTATCTCACACCTAAATTCCCTTAAGATAGCTCGTCCAAAATTGAAAATATATACTCATTAGTCTTAACTCAAGCAAAAATCTTTTCGTCATCTCATATTTTTGGGATAATATTTTACAAAAATGGTACGAAAATTATGTCAAAACGTGAGATAACGAAAAATTTATACAAAGTCCCATTTTTAAATGAGTCTTTTATCATTTTTCTCTTCAAATTTGGAAGCTGTAACAAGTGGGCAATTAACAATTTAATATTAGTTAATTTAGAATATGCATGGCTGGCTTTTTCTGGGGACGAGTATAAACACTATCCACGATGTTTGTGATTGCATCATGTGAACAGCAAAAGTGAATTATTCCAATGAACCAGGTGGGATGATTTAACTTTTCTTTCTTTTTTTGAGATTCGAAATTAAAGGAAAAGGATCCTCATCAAATTCTTTTTTCTAGAGATCTTAGGAATCATGTGATCGTAATCGTTCATCGTACATCGTGCGATCAATTTTTATTAAGTACTATTTGTATTTAATTTAAAATTTAAAATTTTGAAATGATTTTTGATCGCATTATGTACGATGAACGGTCACGATCATGAAATCCTTAAGATCTTCAGAAAAAGAACCCGAGAAAGATCCTTTTCTGAAATTAAACTTTTCAGAAATTAAGTAATGGTATCATATAATTCAACTTTTCAGTTCGCGCGAATACAAATTAAAAGGTTTGGAGTTACTTGGACACCAAGCATCCATTTCTCTAGAAAGAGTAGATATGATAAACGTGCAATTAAGCTCTTGTCCTTTTTTTCTTTCTTTTTTGAAAGAAAAGTAATTCCAACACCAACATGGGGAAAAACGCACTAGTCATTGACAAAAAATACTGACATGATTGTGAGTATGGCTAAAGCTAGGGTTAGAGAATACCTGTCAAATTAGATTGATCGATTTGGTTCGGTTAGGTTTTATTTTTTTACATGGTGAAAAAAACCGAACTGTAGCAATTAATTGGTTTCGAATTCATTCATGAGGAGAAACCCTAGATAGTAGGAGGAAGTGTTAACGTTGAGCACTTTTAAGCCTAAATAATGGTGCAAGCCGAGAAGTGAACCTTAGAAGGCTCAAGAGATGCCGAGAAGCCCAAGGCCCAAGGGGCTTTTAGAAAAGGATACGTCCGAGCGAAACAACCGACCGCTTATAAACCTAACCTGACTAGAGCACACAAGAAGGTTCACGACCTCATAGGCACATGGGCAGACTGACAACTTTATGGCACTAGTTCCCAAAGACAGGTCTATCCAAATGTCAATCATGCCGCATGACAGCCACCATTCAATGACATAGAGGCTTAGGACAAGACGTAAAGGCAATCAGAACGATGCTCAGAAGGCAGGGTTGGATAACCAAGGGCGAGCAGAGTTCTCAGCTCGTACTGATTTGACAAGACGTGTTATTCAAGTTGAGCACCTGTCACTTCATCACCGAATGTCGGGTGAAAGGTGAAAAGATGCCAGCACTCTAGGCTACGTAAGTGGCACATTAAATGTCAAGTGGTGGCGACTTAAGGCTGAGGGGTTCATTGAGGGCCTATATAAAGTGGTGAAGACTTCCTGAATAGGGGTCGGACGATGAGAGATCAGATATTCCTGTATTACCGAAGTGTTATTGTCACGCCCTGCCCCGAAATACTAGTTTTATTTTGGGAAGTAATAATGTTAGTGATAGGCCCAACTCAAATACTTATTTAATTTGCTACCAAATCCAAGTTAAACTCAATCTATAACTAATATATTTAATTACCAAAATATACAATTATTCTACTACTTTATAATTTGTTTATATTTTCTGCTCTTAGATTCACAGTCCAACTAAATATTAATTCTCACTTATTATATGGCTGCATCTAACATCTCGTTAGACTGCCTACGTACCCTAAACAGGGATCAAGCCATTCGTAGTTCAAGATTCCTAAAATTTAATCAAAATCGAATATCTTTATTTAATCCAACATATACTACAATCATACCAAAAATCAATCTATCACATTTAATTAAATCTCCAAAATAGAATTAGAATAATGAAATCCGCATAAAAACACACAAAGGATGACTCCCTGGCCGTGCACCGCCGTGGGTGGCCGTCGGCCGCCCCGGCTTGCCGGAAAACTCAACTATTTTTAAAAATTCTCAAAAATTTACAGAAATTGAGATCTCAAAGAGTAGAGTAAACTTTATACCTAGGGCCAAGTCCAATTTGGCCTGGAAAGGCTCCAATTTGCCTCGAACTCGCCGAAAACCCCTATAAATGGGTGTCCTCGATTTGTTCTCACCGGTACTCCGCCGCTCCTACCATTGTTTGGGCTTTGTTTTAGACCTCAAGGGAAGTCTAATGGTGGTGGAGATGGATGTAGTTCGCTTCAGGTTTGGTTGATTTCAAACACACCCCCACCGCACCCCACCGTGCGGTTTACCCCGATTTCAAGACCAAATTCCCAGATTTTTGGGATGTAATAGGAAGAGGGAAGGTTATGGAGGGTTTTACAATGGTTAATTTGATGTAATTCGCAGGAAAAAAAAGGCGGAATCCCACCGGAAAAACGCATGGGGCCGATCGGGTCGGGTCCGCTACCCGGGTCGCGGGATCCCCCGCTCCCCCATTCTCTCATTTTTCCTCCTTTCTTCTCTCCCTCCTTCCTTTTCACCTTTCTATTCTTTTATTTCAATCTCAGCCGTCCATCATTTAACTTCCAATCATCACAGCCATACACGTGGCACAGCTTATTACTCCAGATTTCTGGAGTCTTCCACTAGACTTAAAATTACCAAAATATCCCTGACTTTGAACGTTAATAACTTCTTCGTTATAACTCCGTTGCACGAACGGTTTTCGCCTACGCGTTCGTGAGATCGAGCTCTATTCAAAAATATAAACTATGACCAAAAAAGGTCTACAAATTTTAAATAATAAATTTTCAAACTATACACCTCGTAACTAATTTAATTTAAAACTAAACTCAAATGAATTAATATAAATTCTCAATTCTTTTTACATATTCATAATTATGAATATCCAATTCATATATTTAAATTTTTTATATCCACTTCATATATTAAAATTTTTCAGGGTATTACAGCTATTGTAGTCTTGATATCAATATTAATCCAACTACCACAATGTACGTAGCTCAGTTTTAAGGACAAAACCACTTATATCTCTGAGTTCTGTCTGTTTCACTTCGTACTCAAAGCCCTCCACTGATTTATTATCATAATTTGTTAACCTACAAATTTTGAGTGTTAACGGGAAGAAGATTGCAAATGGTGCAATTGGTTGAGGGAAAGAAAAGTATATAGTTAATGTTAGTTTATGTATTTGATTAGCACTTTCAATATTTTAACAGAGATTGTGCAAAGTTAGTTAACAGTTGCAAATTAATGTTATTATTTTGTTAAAGTGCCCTTTCAAAGCTATGGTCAAATCTCATAGACAATGCCCAATTAAAAGCGACTTACATTACTCTTTCACTAATATTTCGTGTCTCACTTTGCACAATCTCAATTACAATACTGGCGTGACACTAACACGAATGGAACTCATTATTTGTTGAACATTGGTAAGGTGAGTGCCATGCATGAAAGAAGTAATCAATTAATTTTTAATAAGAAGTTGTTTAATACTTCACCATATTGATGTGCATGTTATTTTAATTTTTTTTTAGCACACAAGATTGAATTATAGAGGGTTTGACTTCAACTGTCGTTGTCCAAAAGAAAGGACCAGAAATAATGGAAAACTAATTGTAATATAAATGTCAGGCTAGCTAGAGCCAAATTATCAGTTTCCAATTTCCAATATGTAAAAAAAAAAAAACAAAAATGTTGGTGACTTAGACAATAGTAATAAAAAAAAGATTGAAACTAAAATGTTTTTATAAGTCTTTTTGATCTTTTTAATGATAAATAATTATGACAAAATCACCAACTAATCATTTTCTAGACGAATGAAAAACGAATTTTGTATCAATAATTGAATTATATAGAAATAAGTAAATAGATTTTCTCTGCCTCCCATCAATAAGTTCAGTTTTGGAAAATAACATTCTTAATCAAGGAGGTGGTCCAGGGGGATTGATCAATTTGATCTCCTGGTCCTCGGGGAATGGGGAGCACCAACCCACACTTGAACTCGTTTTCTTAATCAAGCATGCCTAAACTGATTCTCTTATAAAAATAGTGGCATATTGTTAGAGATTTTACATGGTATAGGCAAACATAATCGATAAAACTATATTATTGTAGCTGACGTGACAAATTATTTTATAAAAAATATATCACTTTAATAGAAATAAGCAAACTAAGTAGACAAAATTTTACTTTATTATTTTGTTTCACCTTTGATATTTAATTAGAGTAATGCTAGGTAAGCTAATTTTTTTAGATCAAATTTTGCAAACCATGTGATGTGAGAAAATAAGCACGTTAATCAATACATAAGTAATAATCCAATCACCAACAGCTACGTTATATAGTTTATAAAATTTGGTCTAAATAGTTAATCATTCTGTCATTACGTATTAATTTGTTTTTTATTTTTGTCTTCTTGCTCTCACATGAAATACTTTATTATAAATAGAGATGTGGGGTCTTGTTTTGCCTACACATGTAGAAGTAGGAAATTAGAGCTGGATTTTGTCTATATGGCTCATCAAAAGGAATTTGACTACTCATTAGACTACTCCATTGAAGATGCTCTTGTCATCTTAGTTATTGATATTTTCTTAAAAATAATATTGTTATTTTAAGAACTAATTCTAGCAAGTAGTCATAATACTTAGCTCTTCATATGTAATGAACTATTTCTCTTTATATTCACATGACACTATTTCAACGTACGAACTTATAATCTAAACTAAACTGTTTATTCTCTTCATCATCATTTAAAGGTCATCTTTAGAAATTTTGATTCAATTGGAAGACTATTTAGATCTCATATGTATCGAATAAATTGACGATTATTGTAATAAGTAATATCTTTATGATCAACCAATTCATACATTGTCAAACAAATCGACGATTATGTTTATAAGTAATATGTTTTTTATCAACCAATTCATACGTGTCAAACAAATAGACGATTATGTTTATAAGTAATATCTTTATGATCAATTGATCTATACATGTCTAACAAATCGACAGTTATAGTACCAACAAGTAATATCTTAATGATCAAGCATCAACTTGTTTAATTCATATAAATGATTAAACGGTTTTTCATATCAAAATAAATATTCTAGAGATGATCTTTAGGTAACAATAAAGAGAAACAAACAGTTCGAATTATAAAGCTTGTACAATGAAATGATGTTATGATGTCATGTAAAGAGAAATAATTCTTTACATATAAATAACCAAATAGTATCCTTAATAAAAAGCATGCTCAAATTTCAGATGCGCACTTTTTTTCTTGTACCGTGCTGAAATTCGGCAAGGTTTGTTTAGAGGTTCACTCTTTGTTATTAATCTAAAGTGTTTATTCTCTTAATCATCATTTAAAAGTCGTCTCTAGAAGTTTTGGTTCAATTAAAAGGCTAATTAGTTATTCATATGTATCAAACAAATAGACAATTATTGTAATAAGTAATATCTTTATGATCAACCAATTCATAAGTGTTAAACAAATAGACGATTATGTTTATGAGTAATATCTTTATGATCAACTAATCTATATGTGTGTAACAAATCGACGGTTCTGGAACTAACAAGTAATATCCCAATGATCAACCATCACCTTGTTTAATTTATATAACTGGTCAAACGGTTTTCACATCGAAATAAATATTTATGAGATGATCTATAGATTACAATAAAGAGAAATGAACAATTCGAATTATAAAGTTCGTACAATAAAATAATGCTATGACGTCATGATGTAAGGAGGAATAATTTCTTACATATAAAGCCAAATAGTGTCCTTAATAAAAAGCATGCTCGAATTTCAAACGCTCTTTTCTTATTTAACCACGCTGAAATTCCATCAAGGTTTGTTCAAAGAGTTGTTATTGATATTATCCCTATGTACACATCATCCATTTAAAAAATTAAGTATTCAAAACGGATTCTTAGAGAAATAATATCAGTGGCGGAGCCACCTTTAGACTAGGGTAGTCTTGGGCCTATCCTCAAATAATTTTTTCCCAATAACCTCTACTAACATTAATTAGTTTTATAATACCACTATCAACTTGAATTTGAAATTGTATTGGTTAGTCCAATTAACTTCAATCCAACAAATACAAAGCCTTAAATTTTTTACATTAAAGATTGGAAACTATAGTTCTATACTAATATTAGTTGATCATATTCTCTATTTCTTGCCTATATACAATTTTTCCCTTTGCTTGCAGACAATTATTTTGGTTAATTTTTCATTTCCTTCTATTATATCATCTATGAAATCAAGAAGATAAAAATATTTCCTTTTTCCAAATTAGCACAAAAAAACCCTTCAAATGCTCTCATGTCTTAATGTTTTTAGAAAAATATTTTCTTGATCGCTATGAGAAAATGAATGCATGATCAGCCACCTTTGAATTTGATATCAAGAAAGAAAAATAAATGAATGTGCTTTTAATAATGTTTCGACTCTTGATATAGTTGACCATTTATAATGAAGAATAAATGCATAGTCACTCATTTTTAAATTTGATACCAAGGCGACCAAATGAACGAGATAGTTTCTACATGTATTATGTCCATTTTGATCTAAAATGTGCCCCTCCTAACATGAATTTCTGGCTCCGCCACTGAATAATATACTGAAAATGGAGCATTGCATGGGAAGTCACTTTCCAAAAATAGCCTAAAAATGTTTTTTGTTTCTACAAACGTTCTTACCTTCTTTGGGTTCTTTTTTAGTACAAGGTGATTTTTCCTGTTCGTAGTGCTTACCATGTAGCAAAGGAGTTGGAAAATCACACTGGGAGGCATTAAAATACAATTATGTAAATGTATAAGGGGCTCATGCATTTCAAGCAAGGTGAAGGTTTTCACATTAAGATCATGTTATGATATAGCAAAAACTTTGTTATAGAATTGGTGTGCTTGCAGACGATGTGGGATTCAAATGCATTTGCTTACAGATTTGCTTGAACGGGGTTATCGACAGATTGTAAGCATGAGATATTCATTTCAAGAATTGCCCGATGTAATCTATCATTTACTTAGCTCTCATTTTAATTTACTTGAGTAGGGTTGAAAGCTCCGACTAAATCTTTTTACACGAGTTTAGATTTAAGTCGTATGATTGTTATTAACATTTCTATAAAATTATTATGCACGTCGACTTTATACCTCTAAGAACCAAACATGTGTATCCTAATCCCCAACTCACTCTCGTGCTGTTTCTATTTTAATCATTGTCTAAGATTACCTTTTGAATACAACCTTGTCTAAGATTAAAAACTAATTTTAATCCTTGGCATTTAATTGTAATTTTTGAATTGAGTTTTTTTATTGTAGGTTACATATTGATTCCCATAAATGATAAAAATGTTATTTATCATTGTTCCCACAATAAGAAAAGTCATATATTATCATATATTTTCCATTGTGCTTGAATTTCTCCATGTATAATATATGTATATGCATATTACGTACATATGTATGTTTAGATACTATAGTTATGTACTGACACATTTGTACAGATACATTAGTACTGAAACTTACGTACCGATACTTCTGTACCTATGAATAAAATAAGGTACCTAAAGTTACGTACTGATATATTCGTACTGAAACTTATGTACCAATACTTTCGTACCTATGAATAAAATAAAATACCAAAAGTTATGCATATATTGTTTTAGTTTTGTTGTTGAATTTTTTTAATAATAATAATTTGAATTTTGAATGAATTTGTATCTATTAATATGATTGAAGCACAAAAAAAATATATTAATTATGAATAGGTAAAGAATTTTGAACTGTAAATCTATAAATAATAATAATATGCTATAATTACTTAACTATGGTAAATTTTTAAAATAAAAACTTATATTAAATTTTGAAAACCATTCAAATTAAAATCTAAAAACAATCTTATTAAAGCTTTAAAATCTAAAAACCCGTAATTTAAACTCAAGTTGAAAGTCCGGAGGAGAGGGCGTGGGGCCCACCCAGTGACCAACATGCAGACAGGAATTTGACGTTTTCTTCTACGAACCAGGGGCAACTCCGTCAAAATAAAGAAAATGACATACGTCATCCATCGTCTCCTCCCTGGGCCCCGCATAACCCTCGGTCCCGCCCTCTCCCTCTCACTCACTTTCTTCTAGAAGGACCCAGTCAGTCAGTCAATCATATCCATCCGTCCCCCTCCCTCTCCTCTCCTCTCCTCTCCTCTCCAATTTACGCGCCAACAAAGACCCGGCTCTACCGTCCACGTGTACACCCCCTCCGAGCAACGACTCCGTCCTCGTCCCCCACGTGGCAGCACGTCCCCACCCTCGGCGATCCAAAAGTAAACCTAGAAAAATCAACGGCCCAGATGCAGCTCGTTCTCTCGTATATCCGCGGTTAAATCTTAAATAAATGAAAAAGGTAGAAAAGCAAGATTAAAAAGTGTGTGGAGCTCCAAATATTTACATCCACCGTGTCCGCTCCGTGTACGCTTAGCGTTCCCCGTTAGCAAACAAGAGAGTGATTAAGTTTTACTAATTATGGTTAAACTCTTAATCTCATTTCTATCCCGAATCGAACCCCCACCCCTTCCCCTCCATAAAACGCGGACTCTCTCCGCCCTCTCTCCCTCTTACTCTGTAACCTCTCTCTCTCCTCCCAACACACTCCTCTTTCTCTCTACTTGTTTATAATCCCATCGAATTTGAATTGAATTTGGATTGGATTGGATTGGGTTGGATTGGATTGGACTGTGAGAGAAATGCCAGCGACGGAATACTCGTCAGCTGGTTCCAATCAAGTCGGAAGGTCAATCTTCAGCCTCAGACGCGATCAGTTGAATTCAATGGAAAGTCACGGCCTTTCGGGTGGCAGCGGTAGTGGCGGATTGGACCTCGATTCCTTCCAAACCCACGTCGCCGATTGCTTCCACAACCTCTCCTCCTCCTCCCACGACCTCCTCTCCCTCCCATGGCTCCGAGACCTCCTCGAATCCTTCATCCTCATGCACCAGGAGTTCAAAACCCTCCTCATCCTCTCCTCCACCAAAACCCACATCTCCAAACCCACCGTCGACCGCTACATCTCCGACTATTTCGAGCGCCACGTTAAGGCCCTCGACGTCTGCAACGCCATCCGCGACGGAATGGAGCAGATGCGCCAGTGGCTCAAGCTGCTCGACATCGTCCTCGTCGCGCTAGACCGGGACAGGACGCTCGGCGAGGGCCAATTTCGCCGGGCGAAGAAGGCTCTCGTCGACCTAGCCATCGCAATGCTCGACGACAAGGACTCCTCCAACACCACCGTAGCCCACCGGAACCGCTCCTTCGGCCGAAATAACAACACAAAGGATCATCAGCACCAGCAGCACCGGTCGCTCGGCCACTTCCGATCCCTGTCCTGGAGCGTCTCACGGTCGTGGTCGGCCGCCAGGCAGCTCCAAGCAATCGGGAACAATCTATACGCCCCGAGGCCCAATGAAATTTTGGCATCCAGTGGGCTGGCGCCGGCGGTTTTCACAATCAATTCGGTTTTGCTGTTCGTAATGTGGGCCCTGGTGGCGGCGATACCCTGCCAGGACAGGGGATTGCAGGTGCATTTCAACGTGCCGAGGAGCTTCGCGTGGGCGGGGTCAATGCTGTCGCTGCACGAGCGGATTATGGACGAGTCGAAGCGGCGGGACAGGAGGAATACCTGCGCGTTGTTGAAGGAGATTCATCAGATCGAACGGTGCTCTCGGGTGATTGGCGATCTGGCCGACTCCGCGCACTTCCCGCTTGCGGAGGAGAAGGAGAGGGAGGTGAGGCAGAGGGTGCAGGAACTGTCGACCCTCTGCCAGGGGATTAAGGAGGGGTTGGATCCTCTGGAACGGCAGGTCAGGGAGGTGTTCCATGGAATTGTAAAAAGCCGAACGGAGGGGATGGACTCGTTCGGAAGAATGAATAACCCCGAATGATCATCGAAATCAATTGCCAATTCAACAAGAAGAAGAAGCTGAGATCAATTTTGGCGCCAATAAAAATTGGGTAAGGAGGAGATATGACTTTTTTTTTTTCCTTTGTATTTAATCATCACTGAATGGATCAGCAAATCCCCATATATATTGTGTATAGAAATTAGGATTATGCAAATGGACCGGCTTCCGTGGAGGTCCATTTTTTTCTTTTACTTCCCCTTTATTTTGTGTTGTTGCTGATTTAATTTGCCTTTGTGTAATAGAATTCCTGAGCACGCTTCTGGCTGCTGCTTTTTCTCATTTTTGGTTCAATTGTTACATCAATTTTTCTTTTGTTCTCTGCTACTTGGTGATCTCTTTTGTTCTCTGCTACTTGGTGATCGCGAGATGCGAATTGGGAATTTGAATTTGTTTGTGTGTTTGTGAGAGAGAGATATTGGAGGCTTTGTAGGATGAATTTCTCGCTCGTTGATTTGAGCGATATTCTAATCTAATCTTGAACTACGGGGAGGGGAATTCGAACATAGGTGCAGAGGGGGCAACAAAAACGAAATCATTTGTTTCTCCTTATTTGGGTTGAGTGTCTGTGTCTTATTGCCCACGTTCTCCACTAGAGTGTCGGAAAATGACTCGCTCGCTCTTTTATCAAGCAAATTATACAATGTGGAGAAACCAATTCATCAAAGATTCCGAATTTAGTCTCTTTGCAGCAGTTGTGTATAAGGATTACAACCTTTTGTTTTTCTTCAAAATTGGATTATAATAAGTAGTTATCTTCTGATTGGTCAATGCTTAGTGAATAGACAGAACAAATAAAACAAATCTGCTGTTCGATTGTTGTTGGAATTTTCTGCTTGCATTATTTGAATATGCAGCTTTAAGCACAGATCGAAGCTCCAACTTTCCCCAAATGATAACGATTGCCATCGTTTCAGCTGACTTCCATTTGCAGTTAGGTTAGGCTTTATGTATTTCTGACTACTTTGGTGAAGCTGAGATTGATTGGTTGGTGTTATTCATGCATATTTTCCCACTTTTTATTGCAGGAATTTGACTATTATTCGGTCATGCGAAGACGTCTGTGAATTTCATCCGTTCTGACCCTTGCAAGATGATGAAACAAGAATTTGAATTTCGTTTGGTTGACTTTGTAGGGTTTGATTTATTCATTCCCTTGGCTGAGTTCCAATTCTTGCAAAGACCATTCCATCGCTTTTGACGTCATGGTTTCCCTTCTAATGGAAAGAAAGGTACGTGTCCAAAGTTATCGAAGATGCTCCTTGTTTCATCAGCAAAATCCCGTTGTTACTAAAGTCCTGAGCATATATGTTATTCTTAACTGAATTCTCTGAGTCGTCTGCTCTATGAACCTTGCCTCCTTTTGGTATACCACGAAAATACTAGTTTTCCTACCGATGCTACTTTGTGTACAGGGTTCTACTTGATCGCCACCTACGGATGTAATCACTGAGAGCAGTCTAGCGAAATGCCAGCTTTAATACATTGAAGCAGTCCCATCCTGTAGCAGTTTGCAAAGATAGCAGGTACTACTGATAACCGGCACTGCATGTTGTTACCAATCGCCTGTACACGCGGGAGCATTTCCTAACCGTTAATGCATCAACGGTCAGGATTCGCTCACGTGTGAGTGGGCGACTGAACATACTATGACTTTGCATGAGATTCGCATAACTAATCGTGTGCATCGAATTGCGCCGATTAGAATCGGTCTTGTGAAGATTTCCTCTAGCTATTATTTAGATAAAAATAGATTTTCGGGCAATCCGTCACCGTCTTATCCTGAAGTCGGAGGGGGAGGAATAATAATGCAGTTGGTAACCTATAAACATCAGGCGACGGCAGAGTGCATACCTACCTCGACGAAATGAGAGGCTGCCGGAAGAGAGGATTTGACCCTAATTTTCCGAATTGTGAATTTGTAAAAAGGGTAGCTATCTGTGAGCTGTCGCTAAATGCAGGGTTTAAGTGCTAAAAGCTAGTTTTTGTCTTTTGTATTGATTTGATGGAGTTCATATGGCATGTATTTGGAAGGTGGGTTTATGAATTTATGATGCAGATTGCAGATTAGATTGGTGTTTTGGACATGCATCCTACTTGGGTTCCTTGTTAGCTGTTGAGCCATAAATGCCAATAGCCAGCTCTTGTGCCTTTAATTGGTTGCCACTAACAACTAAGGTCATCTTCAATGTACTGAAAATTTAATTTGGACTCGAATCTGATAAGGTAGCTGTATCTGCATATTCTTTTTATCTTTCACACACTCTCTATAAGCTTCTGTCCTTTGATTTCTTCAATTCATGCAATTCGACGGTTGCAAATTGAGAAGCGTGTGTGGAGGGTAAATAGAGGTATGTGGATAGTATCCCTTATCTTATATTTGAGTCTGAGTGTGAATCTGTCTAATGCATCGGAGACTTGAAACTTACATACAAGTTCTTGTTTAAAGTGAAATTCAAACGAGATAAAATGTTATTCAACTAAGAAAAATCACATTTGAGTTTTGATTCGGAATATGTATAATGCACATATTGTTTCTCTTTTAATACATGGACACAAATTTTAAAACTCAAACCCACCATTCGTTTTGGACAAAAATGTAATAACATAGGTGGGGTTTATTCAATTATCACTTTGTGGAATTGTAAAAGCTTTCACGAAATTTATGTATTCCATTATGATGAGACGTCATGATTAGATTTTTGTGAATAAAAAATTTAAACGAAATTGTTATGATTGGTTGACTACTTGACAAATGTCTTTATCTAATTACGATTGCGGTATATTTATACTAGGCCATACAAATGGTCAGCCATAACACTTTCATATTCAATTCGCCATTCATAGATGTTGATCTTTTAACTTTTCATTTATAAGTGGGAAAAGAAAAAAAAACACTACTAAATAGTATAACTTTCAACTTTCAAAGACTCTTTTATTCTTATTTTTATTTTTAAAGAAACGATATTATCTACACTAATGGAAAAGAAAGATGCGCTTCGAATATCGTTGGACATGGATATTTACCCAATCTCAAATGCATGAGTTATAATTCAAAATAAATAAAAAATTGAATATTAAATGTAACAGAGGAAGGGAGAGTCTGAGCTCTCTTAACTCTACACACAGATTAGAAGCTATCTCTTTCTGGTTCTAATCCTGTTGATTGCTAGCATCACCAGGGACACAATAAGTGCTGAACCTGCGATTATAAAAGGAGAGCACAGCAGATTAGACTTTTCCGTACCATCCTTCTTCTCTTGATCATCACTTGATTTCTTATCTTCCACATCACTTTGTTCCTGCATTTCGGAAGATTCATCCTCTTCCTTCTCTTTGACGTGTTCTTCGTTCTTCGCTATTTCTTGAACTCCGCTTCCCTGACCTTCTTTGATGGATTCTTGCTTTGGTAGCTGAACTGCATCGCCTTCTCTGCGAATTTCATCCGCGTTCTTTTCACGTTGTACTTTCGCTTCTTGTTGTGCAGCTGTTGTATCTTCTGCTTGTTTTGATGATTTGCCGCTCTCTTGTCCGCTTCGGACGTGTTCCTCAAGCTTAGCAGTTACCTGATTTTCTTGTGAAGGCTTGTTAACTTCACGTGTTACTTCAGCATTGTCTCTCTTCGGAACCCTATTCGCTACGGTTTGATCTGTTTCGAATTCCTTTCTTCCAACTTTCTCTTTCAGAATTACATCAGCTTCTTCTACCTTTGCAACTTTTGACTCTTCATTGTTTTCGGAGACAGATTTTGTTTTGTGTTGCATACTGTGAGTCTTTGAATCTTTAGCTTCTTCCTCAACTGTGCTTCGTCTCATGTCCTTTCCGATGACTCCATCAGCTACAACTTCTTTCTTGGAGCCATCTTCATCAACCCCTTTCGCATCAGTTGGACGATTTTCTTCTACTTTCGTTTTCTCGGCCTCACCAATTTCTTCCTCGATTTTCCCCCTAAAACCATCTTTTTCAGGGACTTCTTCAGCTGCAGGAGGCTGTGTGAGCTGCTGTTTCCCTGTATCCACTTCATCTTCCTTCACTTCCTCGATCCCAACCCCGCGAATTCCTTTCACTGATTTTGGCATGACGATCGTGAGAGTTGATTCGTGTACATTAAACTTGGCCTTGATTCGATCCAAAACCACTCCATCTGGAATTCGAAAGACTTTTCTGAAACCCCTCATCTCCACCTCTTTCTTGTACATTATCCATCCTGACATCACCTTCTCTTGAACTGGCTTCTCCCCACTGATGCCAATCTGCGTCCCATCTTCATTTATGTCAATACACACACGCTCTCTTCTATAACCTGCATTTATCCAAAAATTAGTTTCCTAAGCAAAAACACACACGCAAATACTACGCGAGCACAGATCAATAAGATAAATGAAAAGGTACCGACCTTTAAGATGGCCGGTGAGGATGAACATGCCTTCGGTTTCCTTAGACACGAAAAGAGGACCGGATCTGTCCTTGGCAATCCGAAAGTTGGCAGAGGAGACATGATCGTCTAAGGTATGGGTGATCTTGAGTCCTAATTCTAGATCCATTGGCGGTTTTTTTTCGTTAGAAATCAATTTCGGAAACTCATAAATCTTAGTTAATAAAAAGGGGTAGGAGAATGTGGCTATTGAATGGATGAGGGGCGTGTTAATAGAGCACATAAAACATAATAAAAATGGTTTGTTAGGGTGAGCAGATGAACAAAGTAAGCACATATTCATTGCTTGTTGATAAGGCCGGCTGCGACAGTTTAAATCCCTTGCTTTCCGTTTTATTGTTGTTTGCCTTGGCCGGAAGCTAACGGTTGCTTTTTATGCCAAAACATGCGACTGCCAAGATAACCCTTGGGCCTAATCAAATTTGGGGTTATTCTTGAAGCTTGATAGATATCAAGTTTAATTAATTGTTGACAAGATGATATTTAATTTTAAACCAAGAGGAGTCTTTCGCCCCGTGCGCTCACAACACGTGGTTGTTCGGTCAAGACTCATCGAGTGAGTGGAAAGATTTTTTCAAGTGCCAGATATTTAAACGATACTTTACATGTCATAATACAAGCGAAGGAAAATATATATTTTTTGTGTCCCTCAATCTATATTATGACACGTGAAGTATCTGCTTAAATATTGAAAAATTTCTCCACTGAATAAAAATAAAGAAGGGTGAGTGGAATTAGTAGGGGTGGGTGGGAGCCTGAATATAAGGGGAAGGCCTGGCTTTAATATTTTTTTCTTTGGTCGTAAGATGGGTGGCATGGTCAGTCGAAGAGAGAGTTCTTGTTCATTAAAATATTAATATCTTGGAGAATCTTAGAGGGCCAGAGGGCTCAAACGAGCCCTCTGGCCAACCATCGGTTGGAGATGGCCTAACGTATTATTTACCAGCAGTTAATACTTGAGTTGGAAAAGATTTCAAGTTTGAATCCTAGCTCCCTCTCTTTTTGATAAAAACAGAAAGGGGTGTGTTATCTACACACCAATTTTTACCTTTCACACACATTTTTTAATTTCCGACCGTCATATCAAGTGAATGGAAAATTTATCGACATTCGTCAAATTGCAAATTGTTTGCTAAGAAAAATGACCCTTTTAAGCCAAGTACTATTACCGTAGAACCTCAACTTGTTTCATTTTTCCATGTTCTGTAGTAGTATATGCAGATACTATCTATACCCACCAGCTCCACTCATCCAGCTACATATCCACATAGGGTGGTTCAGATTGTAAAGTTGAAATTTATCTGGAAAATGGATCACATGAGAGAGTTATTCAAATGGTGTAAAACATGATTCATTTAATCAGTTGTGCCCTTGTGGTTGTGAGGGATACAAAATCCTCAATTGATCTGGGATAACTTTGCTCAAACTGGTCATTGGTCTTGTGACTTTTGAAATTTAAAATAAAATTCCTCCAAAAATAAAAGTGGAGAAAGGAGCATGATAAAATGTGGGGATAAGAAAAAGGGAGAGAAATTAGCAATTGATTGCATGCCAAGAACTAAAGCAGCAAAAGTGGTAATGAATTCCAAAGTAGGGACTCTAATCTAAGAGCATTATGAGATTTTCAGTGGTCCGAAAAAACGATTTGATACATTAAGTGTTATAATAAAAGTAGTTGGATACTTAAACAAAAACTTTCCAATCACTTGTATTACGACACTTAGTGTACCAAACTGTGTTCTCAACAAACTTGAAAAAAAAAATTCATCATTATATGGTGTATAATCATCATCCTTAAAAAAGCAGGTACTTTAGACTCATCAAACCATCATTACAATACTCTAATCAAAGATTAAACTACCTACCTCAGAATTCAATTTACTATTTTACAAAGTACATACCATCTCTCTCTCTCTCTCTACATCATCAGGAAAACCACATAAAATAGAGCCAATTCCATTTGAGCAGAAAATAACCCCACCAACACCTGCAACCCACAATCCAAAAGAAACCCAATCAACCTCCCATCTCATACAAAAGCTACGTACACATACAATTTCATGTATATAATAATGTGTCTTGTAAGAGAGATTTTCTTAAGTCACCAGTTTACCATATATCAATCTTTATTAAACAAATTGTTCACTTTTGGAACAATTAAGAATCGTTTATTAAACAATAACCCCACTAAGATGAAATATTAGTTGCATTGCATCAGAGAATCTCTCGATATTTAGGCGTACTTCCCTGGTAACTATTATCTTATGTGCTAAACTTCTTTTAATTTTTAAAGAAAAATGAAGAAATGAGCACAAATTAATGCTTCAGTCCATGAAGTCAAAAACTACAAACCAACTGATGCATAGTAGAAATTTGACTGTTTTGACATGTAACCGAAAACTAATTTTATCAATGGCGAAAAAGGTTACCGCTTAAATATTCAACTTAAAATCAACTGACAATTAGTAAAGACGTCGGAAGACGCAGTGGTATTATAATTACCTGTCTCCGGTGGCCAGAGGTTGGTACAGGGTGTATTGTAGCAGAATCCACTTCACCAGTAGGCAGAGGAACAGCAGGATTACTGTTAATAAATGGGATTCCGCCTCCACCGCCGCCTTTATCCGTCACTGAAGAACTTACGCTTGGTTGTGGACTGGGAGATAAGGCCGCTTGGCGAGGATGGAATGGCCATGGGAATACTGGAGAAGATGCTCCTCCACCACCAGGTTTCGGGGTTGGGGCCGCCGTTGGAGGAAGCTCCGGGGAGATTGTTGAACTTGAACTTGAACTTTGCGGCGGCGGTGCGGAGGAGGAGACTGTAATGGCCAGCTTTTGGGTGTTTTGGCATGTTTTGAGCAGAGAGGCATTGTTGAAGGCAAAGTAGAAGAAACCAGTGCGTGATGGGTGCCACTTTGCAATGTAAAAACAAGAATTTCGGTCAGAAAGCTCAAATCTTTGAGAAAATCATGACTTACCCAGATGGTAATTTACTTGTTTTGAAGCTAATTTATTGAAAACCCAAGTTCAAACACAGATTTAGTTCAGCTAATTCTCAAGAATCCCACAGAAAAACAGAGCCAGTTTAGAGAGAGAGAGAGAGAGAGAGAGAGAGAGAGAGATATATATATATATACCGTGAAGGAGGTGGAGTCAGGTTTGGTAAGTAGGGTGGCTTGAGTGAAATTGCAGAGATCGAAAGCCCTTTGGTTCTGGAAAATGTAGAGGCTGTACTGATACTTGTGCTTGAAAACTGAAAATGTTCAAGAAAATACTGAATCAAAAACAAAGAAAATAAGTTGTTGAATTTGTTTGGTTTTTTGACAAATACAAAGTACTTACCGACGGAGTCTCCCACATGAACAGTTGGGTTTTTCCACTCTGAAACTCCATCAACTAGTATTGTGGTGGATTGAGAATGCTGGAAGAGGAAAGAGAGCAAGCACAGGAAGATGAGCATGGAGAACTTCATTGGGAGCTTCTCTTTTGAATTTTTCTGTCACCCCAAAGTATAAAGATGGTTTATTATTCAGATTAGTCAGAGGCTTCAGTCCTTTGTACCCATGCCTTATCTATGTGCCTCTGGCGAATCGCAGAGTTAGGAATTTTTCACGGTGAGTTAGGTTAAAAATTTAAATCTTTATAAACAAAGAAATTTGATATTGTATTTTTCAGAGCGTCAGTTGGTTTAAGAAAATTTTCACAAGATTGTATTTTTCAAAGTGTCAGCTGGTTTAAGAAAATTTTCACAAGATAAGTCAAGAATTTTCGTTATTAAACAAATATGTGTTAAAATTCAAACAAATCCAACCTTGTACATGTACAAGAAGTGGATGAGAAAAATGATGTAAGAAAAAAAAGATGGTTAGTAAACTGTGTTATATATTAGTGACTAAATATATAGTGGGCCACATATGAAAATCAACAAAAATTATATGTAAAATTTTATTTTTCACCGAAAGCTATCTGGGCCATAACTCACGGTAGCCCATAACATGGCTCTGCTAGTGCTCTTGGCTGCATATGTACTGAAGCGATCGATTTCAATAATATAACGTTATGTGAATAAAAATTTAAATATGTGTTTACATCATTGGATGTCATAACAATAGAGTGCTTGTGTCATAATTTTTTTTTTTTTACAATATCATGTATTTTAACTTTCTCACGTACTGTAAAATTATTAACATAAAATGTTTAGATTGCGGCATTTGTAATTTAACTTTCTTACATATAAATACCGTATTATTATAAAATGTAGTCTGAAAAAGTGTAGATTCATAATTCGAGGCCATTGACAAAGAAAAGAGGGTTTTGAAAGATGTGAAAAAGAAAAAAAAATGTTAATAGGAGGAGAGTGGCATAGAGACTGTAAAATGTCAGTAGTGCTTTGCTTTTCCGTGAGACGAGTTTGAATGGATGACAGACATAAATATGGGAGATTGTGTATCGTCTTATTTATCACAGTTTTATGTTCTTTTTATTTATCACAGTAAAAAGTTGAATCATTTTGTTGGTAGAAAAACATTACCCTTTTAAAGAATAAAGATTTTAAGAGAAATAAAAAGAGGTTTTTGAAACTGTCATTTAGTTTCAATTTACTCCTTGAAATTAGTTTTGTCTCATTTTATCTTATGAAACTAACATTTTCAACTCTTTTGATCTCACTCCATCCCATTCCGTTAAAAAAATATTAAATTCAAAAGAATTTTAGACAGTTTATTTTTTACACATCTGTTTACTTTCAACCTACACATTAAACAAATCTCAATTCCATTTTTAATAAGTCCAATTCAAACCCATGATGTTTTGGGCCCTTATTAAAATAAATCATTTAATCCATGGAAAAATTCTGAGCAATAAAATCATTATATCAACCCTTGAAATTTGCATTTGAAAAATACTCATTACAACATAAAGGAAACATGATTAGCCTATTTCAAGAGAGGGAAGAGTTATCAAACTCGAGACTCAACCACGAGTTAGTGGCTCAGTGGTAAAGGGCGGATTACAAAACTTCCTTCAAACTAAAAACTAGAGGTCTTGGATTTGAAACCCAATGTTGGTGTGGAAGCCAGACTTGTGGCCAACTGTGGTTGAAATGCCTCTGTGAGTCTTTTCGACCCTCAGAAGGGATGGGTAACTGTGGCTTGCCATCAGTTGTTTCTCTTTTATTAAAAATAAATAAAAAATTAAACTTGAGACTTATAGGTGAAAATCCAATATCCTATCTTTCAGAATATTGGATTACATGCAAATAAAAGAAAGGATTTTTTTTTTTAACAAAATAAAAGAGAGGATTTAAAACAAAAAAAAAAGAAGAAAAAAAAGAAAAAAAAGAAAGAGAGAAGTGAAGGGATCTTTTGGGTGACACTCGATTGTTGATGATGAGAATTATTATTCTAAAATGATTAGGTCTTTGATTATCAACCTGCAGTCTCTATTTTCAACCCAAATAAACTAATGTCTTGGGAGGTGGAGGACTGCAAATCACTTCCTTTTAGGCCTTATTTGTTCTAATATCCTAATTTAATCCATAAAAATGTAATTAGGCTCTTACTTTGATGCCTTAAATAAAATAGTGGTAAGGGAATAAGATCTTTAAAGTCTCTCTCTTTTTCTCTTTTCTCCTATTCTTTCACCAATAATATTTGCTTCAAGCACATTGAGTTTACCTTCTTCCCTTCATACATGCATCAACTTTTTTTCTGGTCAGATAATGCTGCAACTGCATGGAAAGAATGGAAGTGGAGAGGAGGCAGAGAGTGCAGAGACCAAACCTGGCCGGCATCATATGCAGCAAAAAGGCAACCTTAAATTTGATTTGTATTTGTCGATGAGGTCAGTGGGCCTATCCTACTTGAGGACGTTTAGCCGAAAAGAACAGAAAGCTACAAAAGCACTTGCCACGGAACTACAAGACAAACACAAAGGCAATAAGGACCATGAATGGATGAAATGGAGGACTCGGATTCTCTCTCCTCTCTAATATGGAACTCGAAAATAAACATATTTTTGTGCCAAATTGTAAATTCGGGTCATAAAATTAAGCTATTTGTCACAGAAAATCTGTAGCGTTTTTCAGTGAACTTTTTTTAATAGAGTATGAACGTTTGGTGAATTTTCAGAATTTTCAAGTTGGTAAATCTTCCGTCGAATCTATATTTTGTCACTTAAAATTAGTGAAAGAGGATAGAAAACAAAGGATATGAAAATAGATCGTCACACTCGTAGTTTGATTCTAATAGAGATGGGCAAGCCCTCAACTGGGTATTTGACACAGTACATACAACAGCCACGATTGTTTTGGTTTTGTTTTTGTCTTCTGTTTCGTCTGGAAATTCAAATTTATTAGAACAAAATCAGCAAAAACAAGAGAAGTTTTAGTGTATTTGGAACACGAGCTAGTATAATAAAGGACATTGAAAAAAATATATTCTCTCTCCACTTATATTATAACATGTAATGTACTAACTAGTGTGGCCGATACATAGAGAAAAAAGTTACTGTTCTAAATAGAGTTGGAGTGGAGTATCACTGTTGCTAGTTGCTACTGAAAGTTAAACAGGTCAAAATAATTACTGTTGAGAAATATATTAGGTGTTTCGGGTAAAAGGAATTTAAGTTGGCACAAGTCATGTGAATTTATTAATTCCGACCTAATTAATTTCGTCTCATGACATTTTTGTGACAATACGAACTCATTATTTCACTCACGAGACTGAGGTGAGCCCTACATTTTGTTTGTGCATTGTGTTTGACAGGTCGTGAACCACCATGGGGTGGCTAAGTGGTTACGGACGAATTACAGGCTCGTGTGCCACAAGACACGTTTTGGGAGAAGCTGAAATGTATTTGTTTCTTTCTAGCTCTGGAAAGGGTGGAAAGCGGACTAACGTGGTGAAGCCATCCACTAATCCCCTTCTTTTTGGAAAAAAAATGGTTTGATGGGTAGTGAATTCATCGGCATCGCCTCACCAGCGTTAATGTTGTTTATGCACTCGTCGTCATGATTCCTATTGCTTTCAGTTTCATCAAAAGTCACAACATGAGGAGTATTTGTTTGATCAATGGTAATGGTGATCACATCCCTTCTTTTCTTCCTCTCTTCTCAATTGGCTGCTTCTCCTTCGATACTTCTTTCTTGCTCTCTTCTTAATCGGCGGCTTCTCATTGAGTTGTTGAGTTGAATTCATGTGTGCACACATGGACCAGGGACTCCTTACGTCGGGAAAGAAGGACGACGTCACACTCGCCACCGTTTGTTCATATAAGTGAATCTGATTTCCGTCCAAGATTCAACTTGCGCGAACGAGAGTGGCATAATTGGCACGAATTACCACCATGATATCGTATTTAAGTCATACAAGTTGCTCTCGTGTTGCTCATGTCCGCGTATTTGTAATGGTGTTGCACACCAAGTTGCCCACCAAGTTGCCCTTAGTTTAATTCGACCCTCCTAATACGATTCAGAACGTCCTTGCGCTGAGATTTGTGATGTATTTCGTCCAAAAACAAATAAATAAATAAAATCTTGTTTCTTTGTTTGAATTTTCTTAGTTCACTCTTAAACTTGCAATTGCTTTCTCTGCTCAACAACTTAACAAGTACGCAACAAATTAAGTGGTGCAATTTCAAACTTTCAACCGAACCATCTTCAATTATATGATCTGATTAAGTACTAAAAACTTGGCGCTAATCCATGGGTTGATTAAACATTTTCAACACCCTACGGGTTCAAATAAAATTTCCCAGTGAAAAAATTCTTGGGCAAATCAATGCATGACTTGCATTACATAATTTATTAGTCGAACGCGTGTTCAAGAATTCAAGAGAAATCTAGCAAATGAATGTGATTCACTTAAAAAGGCAATGTTTATGTGTGTAGAGGTAATCCTGTCTCTGTAGGTCTACAAAAAGTAAACCATATAATGAACTAATGAACAAGGATCTTTCCGCTATCGTTTCTCCTCAAAAAAATAAACAAGATATTAATCAACTTACATAGATGAAACGCTAAATCAGTACTACTAAATAACTAATCAATTTCTAATCTTACTTCTAAAATTCTGAATTACAACAGCAATACATTCATTAAAAAGGAAATATCGTCTCCAAGTAAACAGAAATACAAGCATACAACCACACCCCGTCTTCTTTTCAATATTTTTTTTTATATAAAAAAGAATCGATATTCGCTAGCAAGAAACTGAAATGCAAGGTCACCTTTATATAAACATTGAGCCAGAGATCAATCTTCATATATTCCCGGAAAGGTGTTATACGCCATCTAAACATGATAAACTAATTCTCAATCCCGATCCTCTACTTCACCCTCAAATCAACAATCATGGGAAAAGAGGCTTTCATCACCTCTTAACTACATACATAATAAGGCTCTCTACCTCTATCTCCCTCGTTGACGCTATCTTTTCCTTCTTAAGGAATGACCTTCGTGACTTGGATTGCAATCTCTCTCAAAAAGACAAACCACGAACCACGCTAGCTCTTTAAAAATGATAATATCATCAGGTGGAATTTTTCTAATTCAGACAACCAAATTGCAAGTCGAATATTTTCATACTTTTTCCTCCTTGGCCTTGAAGCAATGTTGGTTTTCACGTCACAAATCAAGCATATACATTCTTACCACTGCAATGAGCGTACTCTTCGGAGCACACGAGGTGGTCTTTGCTTCTCCACAACCGGAATGACGTTTTCCATTAGCTGCAAAAAAAAATACACAAGAAGGTCAACTGCATTATAGCCAACGACTATTACATCCACTATGTCCCTCACCTTCTGGATAAATTTTTCAACTTGTTTGCTTGTCTAATTACTTACCACATCCAAATATACATGAAAGTACATAGGAAGACTTCTAACGAAACCACTATTTGTTATTATAACATACTGATTGTCTTGACTACTCCAAGTTTAAACGGTCCAGAGGACCATGAGCCATATAATTCTTGACTACCACAAACCCAAAGCTTAAATTATCTAGAGAACCACAACCATTTACTTTTGGGGAGTGAAATGTTCCTTTACGCAATCACATTTATCATGGTGAAACTTTCTTATTGTCTTCTCTCGTGGACGTAGGCAAAGACCCAACCATGCATATTGTTTGTATGTTGTTTCGTCAAGCATGAAAAGGGTCTCTATCTATTTCAACTATCTCACAGCAGCTTCCCCATAAAAATCTATCCCCTCAAAGGTTGGCGATATGCTTGGCTAAGGTAAAGTGCTAGGTAATAAGTACACTAAAAATAGTTCCAATTGATAAGCTTAAATTTAAGTTAACAAAGGGTATGCTATTTATTGAAATTAAAAACAAAACAAAATTGTAAAGATTGGTGTCAGCAAAAATTCTCAGTTATATAGTTATATACATCAAAATAAGTTTTTCAATTTTTGAAAATTTTATATGCATCGAAATAAATGACCAACCTTTCACAATGCATTCGCGCTATTGTCTGTTTGCCTGAATAATTCACTGCCTGTTAGATAGTGCCTTAATTGTACTCTTATTCATAAGACTCTGCTTTTGAATTATCATGATTTAAATTAATTATTTGTTTCTGTTGGTTTACTGGGAGGAGGGTGTTGCTAGATGTTCTTGTAGAATGCTAAAAAATTTATAATAACAGAAAAACTGTATATAAAAAAAAAAATTAACTAGAGGTTAAGTTTTTTATTTTGGGATTAAAAGATGATTCTATACAGATTATATTATAGCTTGGCAAGAAATTCAAAAATTATAAGAGTCGCAGATTTGCGTAGAAAAACCACATAAACTGCATTAATATTTCAAGATAAACCAAAGCCTCCACCAGAGAAACAATAAAAAAGTTCATATCTAAGATCTAAACATTATGCCACATCTATGGCTGCAAGGTATAATTCAACAAGAAGAGTCATTAGGGTAGGCTTCTAGTTTTCTTTACCTCTTCAGGCATAAGTTACAAAATAATGGCAACATTTTATTTTGGGTGCACTGGAGAAAAAAGTTGTAATGTTTTCCTTGCGATATTCTATACTATCTGCCTCATATTGTATTTTTCACTTTATCAAATGTGTTGCTTCTTATCCTAAAAGATCACCATAAGCCAAAGATCATGTTCCTAATAAGATCCAATCCCTTGCGTCATCAATTAACTACATGCACCGAGAATGAAATGAGTACCTGCTTAAGTCTTGCCTGAGTCCTCTCGGCCTGCAATAAAAAGATATTGTTACAAATTGGAATATGAAATAAATGTTAAGGCAACAAAGGAGAGCAAGTTAAACACAGACACCTCCCTGTTTGGTGGCATGTTTAGATGTTTACTATAGTTAGTCAGTTATTTTGAGCTTGGAAATCTATTTGGCCTGGCTGGTTAGGCCTCTAGCTCTGTTTGTTGTACTTTGGGGACTGCTTTGTAGTCTGTTATTAATAAATTTCCTTCTCTCAGAAGAAAAACAGGTAAAATGCGAACATCGAATTACAAGGTTTACACATCAACTTGAAAAAACAAAATATCAAAATCAGATAACTTAAAAGGAATAATATAGCTCCCACACATACTCATGAACCCAGGCATCATGCACAAATACAAGAAATCCAAACCCATTCCTCATTTCAAACCAATAGGCAGTCTGAAATATAGGCAATTGAACCAACAAGCCAAGAAGTAAGTGTTATAATGGATTGAGATAATTGTTTAATATTTCATATGTTATGATGGATTGAACTCATTTGTAAAACTTGAACTCATGTTATAATGGATTGAACATGTTAAATGACGTCGTCAAGTACTTAAAAGTCTTAAATCATTTATCCCTACACTTTGCAAAACAAAATATTAAAGTATGTACTTCAGTGGTTTTGTATGCATGTATTCATGTACATTATATGAATATGTACATATATACATATATACATAAGATTTATATAAACATATTTCTAACTCATAATCCTTAGTGAAGCCTCTTATTCATGAAGCTTGGTCATGAAACACTACTTTGGCTTTGGTTAACTATTAGGCTAACTAACCAAGCGAAGCCCGGCAGCTTTCTTCACTTAGCTCTTCTGACAAATGATAATTAAGTCTTCAATGGGACGAAATAGGGCAGAGTAGCTATATTTTCTTAAAGTATGACTACATACTGCTTTAAATACGATAGAAGTGGAATTTCATCACAACAGATGAACACAGTTGTCGACAAGTCAAATCAAATTGGAAATCTTTTGGAGTCACGTATTTGTAATTGACAAAACGTCTGCAACCTCAGAAAATGAGACAGATAAATGGGAAACTGGTTTTGTAGCAAAGTTTAACTTAAGTAACAAACTGTCATAACTATCCCGAATACTGATTGTGACTCGGACACAGCGAACTTTGTCCCCAAACTCTAATGCTACTAAAGTAAGGAACTTAAAAAGCATTCAGTTCTGCAAATGATCACACACTCTTCTACTACCATTTCGCAGTGGAAAAGCGCATTTCTCACCGCAAATCAGCAGCCAACAACAGTCCAAAGCGCAATTCGGTTACCTGTTCTTTCAAAAGCTGCTCGTTTTCCTCCTCTAACCTGACCGCCAATGACTCCAATTCAACTTGGTAAGCCTAAAATCCAAAAAAAAAAAAAAAAAAGACACACAATCACAAAAGTACAAAATAAGTAATGAGAAAACAAACAAAGACCATTTGATCAAAAACCCAATTCCACACCTGCTTTCTCTCTCTGGACCTGGCCGCGGATTCCCGGTTCTTGATCATTCTTTTCTGTCTCTGCTGCGCCGCCTTATCCATTGGCTCCATAACGACGCGCCCTCTCTTCCCCCTCCCCACCCCACCTCCACTCCCAGGAGGGTCCGCCCCATTTCCAAACCCAACTATCGACCCTTCGACCTTATCAATCGACCCGAACGGGCTTAGCGGGATCTGATCGAAGGAAAACACTCCGCTGCTCAATCTCTCCATCTCCGGCGGTGGCGCAAGCGGAAAATCCTTAAAGTCGTTCTCTTCCACGGCCCCGGCCCGAGCCAAAAAGTCCTCCAGTGTCATCATCTCATCCGGAACCTCCGCTTTACACTCCTTCCGACTCTCGCCGGACACAATTTCCCGCCAAACTTCGTCGACGGTCTTGGGCGGCGGCGCTGATGATCCATTAATATCTGCAGCGGCGTCGAGGAGGGTGGCGCCGGTCATGGGGAAGGGGTTTGAGTCGTAGAGGAGGCCGTCGGCGGTCATGGAGCCGATTGGAAGCGAGGGCGTCGTGTTAACGATGCTGTTCTGGTAGTTGCTTAGGGTTTGGGGGTGCGCAGAGGAGGAAGACGGGTGTGGTGCGGTGGTGGTGAGCTTGGGCTTTGTAGCGGAGGAGAAACTGGAAGGGCGTCGGGAGAGATCCGAGTTTTGTGATCTCGACGACGACGACATTAGCTTCGACGAAGCCATCTCTTCCGTCGCCGATTTCTCAGGCACGTCGGACTCTGTCCACTCTCTCTTTCGCTCACTAGATTTGGAATTTTTAGGGTTCTGATTTGGTGTTTTTTTTTTTATGTTTTATTGTTTTTGTTGGGATCAGACCCCCGGACCGCAGCACAGAGAGAAGCAGCCTTTTCAACGAGCGAAGCGAAGCAGTTTTCACTTTCCGGAACCTGTTTTTTTTATTTTTTGAATATTTTGATGGGACCAATTATCCGAATCCGAATCCTCGCTGGATTCTGCTTTTGTAAGATCTTATAAATTTGTAAATCGTCTTTGTTTATCGTACATCGTATTGTCCGAAATTATTTTTAATAATTTTATTTAAAATTAAACACAAACATTACTTGATAAAAACTGATCGCATGATGTACAATGAACGGACATGATTCTCACTGATCTCCTTTAGGATCCTCTTATCCTTACCAAAAGGATCCGGAGGATTCTGTTGGCAATTATCCAGTACAATCCAGAGTACCGAGATTATGATTGCATGGTTTGTGGGTCCCGATAGGACTTACGTGGGCCCCACGGAATGGCGCAATCTTAGTGGTTGTGTAGGGGATATGTGTGTGGCCGCGTAGTACAGTAAGTTTAGCCGGATGCCGGTTTTGAACGAGGCGTCCCTTGGGTATGTTTGTTGACTCGGGTACAGTATTTTCACGGACGGCTGTGATGAAAGGTTGTGTGCTGCCGTGAGCAGATTAGTGAGTTGGGCTTTATGATTGTGTACTGTTAATTGTACACATACTATGTTTTTTTTTTTCTTTCTAAAAGGGTTATTTTATTAAACATCAAACACAAACTTACAAGCAAACTAAAGATGGGCCTAAAACGAACAAAAATGGGCCTAAAACGAAAGAACAAACACAAAAATAGCCATAAACGGTAAGGCCCAAAAGTAAAACACAGCAGTCGAAACCAGAAGCTTCCATTGCATTCTCTACTGACAGAGTACCAGTCAATCCATCCAATTCCTTGTCCACCGCCGAATATCGCCTCATCAGGCACCACCTTCAACCTGATTTGATACCTGAGTACAACCATAAATTAGGATTAGTCGGCAACTAAGAGATAGAAGCCAACTACCATTATGAAGTTCGTGAAAACCCACGAGCAACACTGCCAGAACCGGCAGACAACAAAGAGAAAGTGGTGGTGTTGAAAACACCCAAACTCTACACACGATCTCAACAGGATATTGACATGGTTGAAGATCGGACCAAGGAAAAGTCAGCAAGAGGTGTACCCATAGGATTGAGGAATTGGACAGATTGGAATAAAAATTTGGGAGAAACAACAATATAGGCAAGGATACTAGAAGGAAAAGAAAGAAAGGAGGACACAGCAATCGACCCCGGGCGAATCTACAATCGGTGCCATCAGATTTTCTTAAGTTTGAAAGCCTCACACAAATAGTGAGGAAAACTCTTAGCTTGGAGAGAAAAGTTTTATAACCTGGAAATGTTTACTTATGTTATGCACATGTTTATTAAAATTTAAAAAAAAAATTTACAAAGAGAGAAAATATAAAATGGTCGTTAAAAATTTTATTCTAGGGTAAATTACATTTTTTCCCTCAATTTTGGATGCAATTGCAATCCCATACAACATCTTTAAAACATTTTAATATCATACATAATTTATTATTTCATTTCAATTTCATATACCCATTAAAATTTCCATCAATTGTTCTGTTATATGCCTACGTGTCCGTCGCAAGTCCCACAAATTTGTGCTACACGAATAACAAAAAAATCTTAATTAAAAAATTTTGCCGTCGTCTTCTTCCCCGATTTAAATTCTAGGTCTCGTCTTCTTCCTCAGGCCATCTCCAACCGATGGCTGGCCAGAGGGCTCATTTGAGCCCTCTGGCCCTCCAAGATTCTCCAAGATATTAATATTTTAATGAACAGTACAGGGTCATATTTGCCTCCATCTCCAACCGAGGGCCAGAGGGCTCGTTTTAGCCCTGTCAAAAAAAACCGTCTCCAACCGAGGGCCATAGGGCCAAACATAATTTATTATTTTAAAACTACAACTTAAATTCAAATCCAACGTAAGCCTCGAGTAGGCGTTTACGTTTTATGTTTTTAAATGTTTTTAAAAATGTTGTTTAAGTTTCATGTTGTTAAATGTTTTTTTTTTATGTTGTATAATTTTTATGTTGGTTAATGTTATTTAATGTTGTTTCATATTGTTTAATGTTGTTTCATGTTACTTAATTTAATTTAATGTTGTATAATGGCCTAGGAAGTTATATGAAAAAAATAGAATTGAAAAAAAATATGAAACAAATTTTGTGAAATAGAAGTTATAGGAAAAAAATGGAATTTAAAAAAAATATGAATCAAATTTTGTAAAATAGAAGTTATAGGAAAAAATAAAATTTAAAAAAAAATTGAAACAAATTTTGTGAAATAGAAGTTATAGGAAAAAAATGGAAGTTAAAAAAAATATGAAACAAATTTTGTAAAATAGAAGTTATAGGAAAAAAAAATAGAATTTAAAAAAAATTGAAACAAATTTTGTAAAATAGAAGTTATAGGAAAAAAAAATAGAATTTAAAAAAAATTGAAACAAATTTTGTAAAATAGAATTGAAAAACAATATGAAACAAAATTTGATTCATATGAAAAGGAAAAAAAAGGGAAAAAAAGTTTAAATTCATAAAAAAAAAATAAAAAAAAATTAATACAACGGCTACTAGCCGTTATAATAAAAAAAATTTCAAACTATTAGTGTCGGTTATAACCGACACTAATAGTAAATAAAAAAAATTGCCTATGAATACCTATTACTGTCGGTTATAACCGACAGTATTAAGAAAACCTTCATTAATGTTGTCGGTTATAACAGACAGCAATAGGAAAATTATAAAAAAAAATAGCCAGCCCTTTGGCCCTTTGAAATTCCATGGGGCCCTTCCAGATTCCCGAGCCCTCTGGCCTAGCCCTCGGTTGGAGACGGTTTTAGGGCTATTTTCGACCTTCTGGCCCTCTGGACCCTTCGGTTGGAGATGGCCTCAAACCACAACCCCGATTTCCCTTCAATTTTGGCCGCTCTGTGCCCAAGTTCAAAGAATTTCCACACTCCTCCTTCTCTCTCATCCTACCACTCTAAAACTCAAGCGCACCACCCCTCTCTTTCTATGCACTTCTATGACTTCCAACAATGGCCTTGCACTCGGTGACGCCGATTCTGCAAATCCTGCTCCAGCAATGGCCACTCCCCCACCAACCAACCTCTCCGCAACACTCTTCCTCGTAGATTTTGTCTGCGTATACGGTAAATCGAAACTGACACTCAAGAAATTTGGAGCCGCCTGAAAAAGAAACAGCAAGTCTTGACCAAATACACCGTCGAAGCCTCCCTCTCAGCTTTCGACTTTTGTCCTGTAGTGATCGAACGCAGTCAAGTTCATCCTGTCTTCTGGGTTCTTGCAGAAGCTGTGGGTTTTTCTTGGCCGGTGCAGATCTGGGTTCTTACAGTTTGATGGGTTGCGATGGATTTCTGTGGTTTGAACCACTTTTCAATCTTTGCTTCAATTCTTTGAAGTTCATAGATTTTCAAGCATTTTAGGGTGTTTTGGGTTTGTAGATGGGTAGGTTGCAATGGATTTTCTGTTTTAGTGTTGAATGTTAGCGAGGTGGAGACTTGGGATGAGAGCAGCGCAAATCGAATGGGAGGGAGAAGAAAGATGAGGCACTGGAGGAAATTATTTTTTAATTACTTTTTAAGAAATCTTTTTATTTGTATTGTCACATCCCGACTCGGGGTCCACCACATCCCGGGCCCGCTCCACCACCGTAGCACGATATTGTCCGCTTTGGGCCCCGACTACGCCCTCACGGTTTTGTTTCTGGGAACTCACACGAGAACTTCCCACTGGGTCACCCATCATGGGAGTGCTCTCGCGCGCTACTCGCTTAACTTCGAAGTTCCTACGGAACCCAAAGCCAGTGAGCTCCCAAAAGGCCTCGTGCTAGGTAGGGATGAGAATATACATATAAGGATCACTCCCCTGGGTGATGTGGGACCTCACAATCCACCCCCCTTAGGGGCCCGACGTCCTCGTCGGCACACCACGGCCAGGGTTAGGCTCTGATACCAAATTGTCACATCCCGACCCGGGGTCCACCACATCCCGGGCCCGCTCCACCACCGTAGCACGATATTGTCCGCTTTGGGCCCCGACTACGCCCTCACGGTTTTGTTTCTGGGAACTCACACGAGAACTTCCCACTGGGTCACCCATCATGGGAGTGCTCTCGCGCGCTACTCGCTTAACTTCGAAGTTCCTACGGAACCCAAAGCCAGTGAGCTCCCAAAAGACCTCGTGCTAGGTAGGGATGGGAATATACATATAAGGATCACTCCCCTGGGTGATGTGGGACCTCACATGTATATTCCACGTTGTCACCGTATTATTGGAGAAATTGATCCCACTTATATGCCAGGTCAGCAAAAAAGTGGCCACGACATCACTTGGCGGAAAATTTAATGGATTGACTAACGGTTGTATAAAATTGAAATGAAATAATAAGTAATGTATAAGATTAAAATATTCTAAAGATATTATATGAGATTACAATTGACCATAAACATAAGGGTGTAAAATGTAATTTACGCTTTATTTTGTTTAAGAGAACAACGGAAAAGAGAAAATAAGAGTAGCTGATATGGTTACGTGTTCGTGAGGTTTTGAACAAAAAAAAAGTAAAATTTATTTGTATTTAATTTGGTATGTTGCCCATAATTTTTATTTTAGTTATTTTCTTCATTTGTGTCGGCTGGATTAAATTGGTCTTTTCACGCTCTTTTGGTTAATAGGTAGTTTGGATACTCATCGAGCGTGACATGCTCATTGATCTGTGGGCTAAAGAAGGAGACAGATTTGCATGACATGAGTATTCTGTCACATGGCATCCCGTACCAATAATACATAAATATATGTTAGTTGTTTTCCATATATTTTTGTGTTATTCGTACAGATGTCACCGTGACGGTAAACCCGTGCCATATTGTTACTCTCCTGGAAGAGAGAAGTTTAACTTCTATTCTTAGATTGGGAGGGGTCAATAAAGCAATTTTGAAACAGTGTAATTTTGAAACATAATATAAGTTATGCTGCTAGTGAGTATCACCGAATAATAATAATAACTTCCGGCCCATTGCCTGCACCTAAATCTCTATGGCCTTCACCATGAGATAACTCTCTCCCGGCCCGATGCCAGACTCCGTGGTCCCTCAGCCTTCCGCTAGGGATTATTTCTTCAGGCCTGTGCCAACTCAAGTCCTCGCCCCTGGCGGCATGGTGTTCACTAGGTACGCACAAAACAGTTTTCTAAAATACAACTTCGTAGCATAAGTTCATCGATCCCCCATACTACGAAGAGGTGTCCAAAAGCATTTGAAACACATTCTTAGCATCCTATCGTCATCGATCAGATAGTCTACCAGAATGAGGGTTATGTAGAAAATATGATATAGTGAAAATAGTTCAAAAGATCTATCTATTCAATAGTATTCAAATCATTATGCTTCCTGTAAATTATTCATCAAATCAAGGCATGCTAGGAACATATGCAATTCTTTAATTTAAAACATGTTATTTTTGAAGGTGGTCCACTCACAGTACTTAGCCGCCGAAGAACCTCGCAAGCTAGCGAAGAATAGAACGCCACCATAATTGCCCCTAAGCACATAAAGGATACATTTGGTCAACCTCTACTCAAATGATTTAATTTGGGAAAACGGACGTCGGAAACGGATTCGGAACGTCGAATTACCCTAAGAAGGGTCTCGGTTAAATTTCGTAAATGTCAATAGAATATTCCTTGAATATTCCCTGACGGAATATACCCGTAAAAGGGTTCGGGCTCGAAAGGTTAAAGGGTTAGGATCTATTGGGTTTTAGGTTTAGGGTTGGATGGGTTTAATGATGAAAAAGGGTGGTTTGGGCCTAAGCCCAAACCAACACACACACAACCCATGGCACACACACACGGCACATGCACACAAGCACATACACAAACACTCACGCACAGCATGCACTCACACACGTACACACTACACCACACACACGCACATGCACGGCATGCATAACACACACACACACAACACATGGCCCAAAGGGCCTTTAACCAAAACAAACTAAAATAAAATAAAACAAATAAAAAGGTTGGGTTGGGTTGGGTTTAACAGGCCCAAAGCCTGTGTTCTAAACAGCCCAAAGGACTTGGGTTTAAAGGATTGTGGGTCGCCGGATTTGAGGGAAGAAGAAGGCCGGAAATTCGGCCGGATAACCACCCTACTTTAAATGCTTATAACTTTGTCACTACTCAACGAAATCAAGTGAGGTAAAAACGAAAGTTGTAGTTCTCGAAGTGACGAAGAGAATGGTACCTCGCACGACGTCTAACTCGCCGTGGTTTGGCCGGAAAACGCCTCGAAAGCCTCGGAGGTCGCCGGAAACTGGGTAAGATTCAAATGAGTATAACTTCTTCAATACTCAACGAAATTGGGTGAAACAAAAAGGAAAGTCGTAGTACTTGACGAGACAAAGAGATTGATACCTTGCACGCCGGCCAAATCGCCGTGGTTTGGCCGGAATATGCCTCGAAAGTGACCGGTGTTTGCCAGAAAAACGGGTGTGCTCACCCTTGCTCGAAAACGAGGAAAAACCTAGAATTACAGGATGGGTTCGACTTAGAAATCACAACCATGAGTCACAATGACAGAGAAAGGGGAGAGATTCGACTTACCCAACGGGAAGAACGAGTGAGAGCTCGTCGGAGCTTTTGCTCCTGTGTCGTCGTGTTCTCAAGGACGAGAGGAAGGAGAGGATCCTGGGTTCATCGCGGTTCCTGGAAAGTGGATGTGTGTGTGCGAGTTCACCACGAGAGAGGAAGATGGGGTTTCGAGAGAGAGAGCTACGGGAGAGGGAAAAAGAGTGATGCGAGAGTGAGAGACGAGGAAGAAGAGAGAGCTGAGAGGGAAAGAGAGACTCGGGGGGACAGAAATCAAAGGGTGGGCCCTTTGGGCACACCATTTAACACCCCAAAAACAATTTTAAAAGAAAAAGATCCCCAAATCTAGTAAAAATACAAAAATACTCTTTTTATACAGTAACACTCGGAACGGGTTGTTTCATCCGGAGTGAAGGTTGAGTATTACAAGTAACATTTTCAGGATGAAAATTTTATTTGAACTAAACAAGTGTATGATTGATGATATTTATAATTTGAAATTATCCTATCACCACTAACCCTGACCACAAATTTTTTTGGCCTAAAATAAAAGGAAAACTAATGAAAAGTCCCAAAAAAACTTCTCTTTTAACGAAAAGTCCTTTTTTACCTTTAACTGACACTATTCACTATACCTTTAAAAAGGACTTTTCATTAAAAGTGAACAGTACCGCGACCTTTTTATTAAACCTCCCTAAAATAGGCCTGCGTGGATTCCACACATCATACTCTCTCTCTCTCTTGTTCTAATTTATTTATGAAAAGAGCTTGGCTCAGCAGCTCTTGCTGCTAGCGAATCACATATGAATATGTGTCCAAATAATTAATTTTTTAATCATAATTCAGATACGTGTCTATCCATGATTCGCTAGCGTCAAGAGCTGCTGCTGATTTTTTTTTCAGCAGCCAAGCTTTCTCCTTTATTTATTATTTTGTGTGTGATGATTCTATCTCTCCGCTTCTTGTTCGCTGCGGTGCTCAAAATCATCGGTCTGTGCTTGGAGCAATCCCAAAGTCAAAGGGAGGAGCCTCCTTCTCTTTAATCCGACGGCAACACAAACCCAAGTGAGATTGCTTTTCCACTTTTGATCCTCCATTGCCGATTGCTGCTGCTGCTCTCTCTCTCTCTCTCTCTCTCTCTCTCTCTCTCATTTTTCATCTGTTTGGTATCCGTGAGTCTGTTTCTGTTATATGTGGATTTTAGGGTTATCAAGAAACCTTTGCTCAATGATTGAAACCCAATTGTGTCGGCCTTGAGTTTTGTTGGGTACAACGTAAGATGGATAAACAAAATACGTACATAGATATTGTAAATTAAACCTACTCAGAATCTACTCGTTTTAGTGCTGATAAAGATTCAACCTTTTGTTGTTGTGGTTGTTTTTCTGCCTGCATTTTCTCACTCCAAATAGCTTTTGTTTTTGTTTGTTTGCTTCATAGCTGCAGATCCTGTTCTCCACGGTCTAACAGAAGAAGGATGACTGATATGATGTTTTTATGTCGCAGGAAGTTAATCACTTGTTAGGCTTTCTATCTATTATTTCCAAGAGGGAGGGCTGCCTGGCTGGTAAAATTGATGGAGGGTTCGATCAGGTGCTCTGCCAACTACATTCCTCTTTCTCCGATCAGCTTCTTGGAGCGCTCCGCCATAGTCTACAGAGACAGGCCATCTGTTGTGTATGGCAACATCGTCTACACTTGGAGACAGACACTTGAACGATGCACCAGACTCGCTTCTGCTCTTGCCCAGCTCGGAGTTTCTTACGGTGATGTGGTAAGAAACCAACTGCATGTCTTGTGTTATGTAACACTCTCATTTTCTCCAAAGTGTAATAAATTACATTTTTGATCAGAATTTTGTACAACCCTTTGCTTTTTGTTTGCCTCTTTGCTTTTGTTTCCTCATTCTGTTTCTTATGTCACAATGTTTAATCAACATAGCTATGGAGGAGAGGGTGGTTGTGAACTTGTGATTACTTTAAGTCCTGTGGTTTTTGTTTCTTTTAACAACGTTTTTGCATTGTTCATGTTCAGGCTGCTTTGAACACCTTCGTAGCTGAAGTACATGAATTTTAAAGTTTCTTCTTTTATGACTTGAGCAGACTTGAATTTTTTGTTCATTTACTAATAAAGTTATCCATGCTAATAAGGTCATGCTTCTATATCTCATCACTTTCGTTCTAGGCAACAAATGAATATCATGCCCACAGTGCAACATTTTTTTCTCCCTGATTTTCGTTTCTGATTTCTTTTTCAATTTCTCGCTCTCCCCTTTTTATATGGCTTGAGATAAATCCTTAAAAGTGTTGACATTAACTTGTGATGACCAGTTGTACCTGTGCCTGCAATAAGCTTTTGTTCTTTTGTACAGGTTGCTGCATTGGCTCCAAATATTCCCGCAATGTATGAGCTCCATTTTGGTGTTCCAATGGCAGGGGCAGTTCTCTGTACGCTTAATATACGCCATGATTCAGAAATGGTGTCAGTGTTACTAAAACATTCAGATGCCAAAATAATTTTTGTAGACTACCAATTGTTTCATGTTGCTAAAGGAGCAATTGGTATCCTATCCAAGACTAGGACCAAGCTGCCCGTTTTAGTCTTAATCCCAGAGAGTGATCAATCATCCCCTGACTTCTGTAATCCCACTTCTGGGAACTTGGAATATGAGAGCCTGTTAGGACGTGGAAAATTTGATTTTGAGATCCGACGACCAAAAGATGAATGGGATCCAATTTCACTCAACTACACTTCAGGCACTACATCGAGCCCAAAAGGCGTCATTTATAGTCACAGAGGTGCCTATCTTAATTCTTTCGCAGCAGCTCTACTTAATGAGATGAGCTCATTGCCTGTGTATTTATGGTGTGTTCCCATGTTTCATTGCAACGGGTGGTGCCTCACTTGGGCTGTGGCTGCTCAGGGTGGCACTAATATCTGCCAAAGGAATGTCACTGCAAAGGGCATTTTTAGCCGTATTTCTCAGCACAAGGTAACCCACATGGGTGGTGCACCAACAATTTTAAACATGATTGTAAATGCTCCAGTACATGAGCGGAGACCACTTCCGGGTAAGGTAATAGTCATGACTGGGGGTGCTCCGCCACCAGCCCACATACTCTTCAAGATGGAAGAGCTAGGGTTCAGTGTAACCCATTCATATGGTTTGACAGAAACTTATGGACCTGGTACAGTTTGTGCTTGGAAACCTGAATGGGACTCCCTGCCTCGAGATGAACAGGCAAAGATCAAGTCCCGGCAGGGATTGCAACATCTTGGCATGGAGGAGGTTGATGTTAAAGATCCTGTCACCATGAAGACTGTACCATCTGATGCAAAAACCATGGGGGAGGTTATGTTCAGAGGTAACACTGTAATGAATGGATATTTGAAAGATCATCAAGCAACAACAGATGCATTTAAAGGGGGATGGTTTCGTAGTGGTGACTTGGGTGTGAAACACCCGGATGGTTACATAGAGCTAAAGGATCGTTTAAAGGACATTATCATTTCTGGGGGTGAAAATATTAGCACAATTGAGGTTGAATCAGTGCTCTTCAGCCACCCAGATATTCTGGAGGCAGCAATTGTGGGAAGGCCTGATGATTATTGGGGGGAGACGCCCTGCGCATTTGTGAAGTTGAGGGATGGCTGTAATACTGACAAAGAGGAGATTATTAAGTTTTGTAGGAATCGGTTGCCCCACTATATGGCTCCTCGGACTGTTGTTTTCGCAGATCTGCCAAAGACTTCGACTGGGAAGGTGCAGAAGTATGTACTGAGAGAGAGGGCAAAGTCCATGGGAAGTCTCACCAAGAACAGCATCAGCAAACTGTAAAAATTCCCTTATTGCTTCTTTTGAGTTCTGCATTGTATTATTGTCAATTTCCCTTTGTTTTGCTTCTGTATCGACACTTACATCCTGTGAGTACCCATTTATTTCTCTCCTTGCATATAAGTATTATATCGTTACTAAAAGTGTAAGACTTTGTCAACCAAGAATCGGGAAGATCCTACTCGAGTAGAGGCGAGTCCTACCATTATTCCATGGGAAGTGCTTGCTAGATACAGTAGTGTTGATAGGTACCGTGGTGGTGCAATAGGATTATCATGTCTGCGAACAGTACACTTCGTTTGATAGATACTTGCCACAGAGTGTTACCGGTTGCAAGAGAGTTTTTCTCCTATCAAACGCTCTCAAGTGACTTTGCATTTTCTCCTCCATGAGTTGATTCCCAAGGACTGCCGTCGGATCTACATTGGATCTATGCATGCAGCTAAGAGGAAGGATTATTTTTCGAACTACTTCGCCGATGTCGATGTGCATCACCTTCCATGTACGTAAATACTATAGAATATCATCAATATCTTAAAGGAGACATGAAACCAAAAGCGCAATGCTTGTACAAATTGTGTAACAATTATTTGAGATTCTCAGTAAAGAGCAATCGTTTTAGATTTGTAATTACAAAATACAATTACAACATTTCTATGTAAAACCAATGGCGAATGCGTCAGAAACTTGACAAAATAAAATACGATATATAATAAATGGTTCTACTTCTCATTGCATTGATGTTTTCTATGCTAATACCTTACACGACGTGTTGTAGATGGTAAGGTCTAAGTTGGATACCATACCGAGGTGGCTATACCTTACTAATAAGACGTTATGAAATCTTAACATGGTATTAGAACAGTTTACTGATATGACCCAATTAACGAAGAGTGTGTGTCATTAGACAAAACAATCATGCAACTCTTTTCTATTCTTTTTAATCAATGGTTAGGTTGTGAAATTGATTCAATACAATGGTTACATTATCTAACATGTTATACTCATGAAATACTTTGATAAATGGGCATTGCAACTGTCACACCTTCTCGATCGGCCTTTTTCAGGGATATAATGTCTTATATTATTGTTTGGCTGCATTTGTTGTATGTCTCTCTCAAGATAGACATCAAAATCAAATATTCTTGTTCAGTTCAAAATCAAGGATAGCGTTCTCTTATCCTTGTTCAGTTCAAAATCAAATATTCTTTTAGTTCCTTGTCTTCTGTTGTGTTTTGATTTAGGGGGAGAAATTAAAAGTAGACGACAAGTTGGATATCAAATTAATATAAAACATTACCCTAATCTTCAATTCTTTTAGTATAAATAAAATCGTTGCATTAAAAGAATTGTGATTTTATTGAGGGGACGAGGATTAAATACTCTATGGCACTTGATAATCAACTCCCATGAGGTGTCCAGACCTTTTTTTTTTTCCTTTTTTTTTCTCAGAGGTGTCCAGACCGTTTGGTTAAGTGAGTAATGATGGTGTTTTAGGAAGTTGCACTTAGCTATATTTGTGTAATCAAGTGCCTTATTTGCATGTAACCTATGCTTATATAAATTAATAGCATTTTCAAGAAAATGAAAATTTTTAATCAATAAAGTTCTTACCTTTTGTATATTTAAAAGTAATAAAAAAATGTTTTCATAAAAAAAGTAGGAAAAAAAAAAAGTGATTACCTTTCCAGTTAAAAGAAAAAGGCAAAATAATGATTTAAAATAGTTCACCGGTTTCTAACATTTTCATATTACACCATAACCACTCTAAAGTTTTGAAGTTATTAAAATCATGTCAATGTGAATATAGTGCAAATACAGCTTATACCTTATCACATAAAAATGACAGACTCACTGTATCATCAATTTGACAAAAGATCAACCAATCAATCCCATATTCATTTTCTATTTTTGAAGGGAAGCACAAATTATTTTTACAGGAACTAGAATACCCATTTTTATACAATGGGAAGGCTGAAAATCCATATATTCGTTCATTATACATCGTGTAATTAGTTTTTGTTAGGTAATATTTGTATTTAATTTTAAATAAAAAAATACAAAATAATTTATAACCGCACAATGTACGATGAACGAATAAGATGTGATGATCCAGAAATTCTTACAAAGAGAATTCAGATGGGATACAAATATAAAGGGAGGACAAAAAGCATATGAGGTTAAAACTTAAAACTGTTTTATACAAGTGGAGTGCTAGTTGAGAAGTAAAAAGTTAACGGGCAACAAGTGTACAAACTCTGTCTCGTATTATATGTCCAACGGTTGAAGTTTCATTGAAATCCAGACAGAGAGAAGCTTCCTTAACATTCCAACTTCTCAGTTCAAAGACCCCAAATTTTTCTTCAACTTCCTTCCCTTCCCTGTATTCTAGCAATTCTTTATAGGACCTCTCACTCGAAGCGCCATATTTTATTGCGCATCAGAATTTCTTAGTACCCAAATAATTGCTTTCTGCTTCTGTTGGATTCTTTGCTTTCAGATTAAAATTAGTCGGAAAAGCACTTTTCTTCAGTTTTGGAATTGCTTTTGAACTTCAAAGGCGGTTTAAACTTTCGCTCACCAAATGGTCTACGCTTTGACTTGCTGGTAGTGGCGGTTCCTGTCTTTTCGTCAAAATACAGTTAGCATTCGAGCTGTCCATGATCTGCATGTGGAACAGCTAAATTTCGATAATTTCGACTTTTGGGCTTTGTTCCTGAAGCGGTTTGAACTTGTGGGTTGTGTTTTTTTCTTTTGCTTTTTTTTAGCGCTTCTCTGTCTTGTGTTTTGAGGTTCTGTATTGGAAGTGTTTTTGAAGGGTTTGAGGTTTTTTGTTTTAGTGGGGTTTTGTTTTTGTTTATGTTTTTCACATCCTGAAATTCTATTTTTGGTACAGTTAATAATTCGATACTGGGAACTGAGTTGTAAGTTATTGGAGTTGGGGTTGGTGGTTTCAGTTCATGGTTTGTGTTCAGATTCATGTTGTAATAAATCTAGGATTGTAGATATGAGGAGCCGAAATTAAGGTTGTCGGAGTTGGGGTTTGGTCGGTTTCTGTTGCGCATCCCCGTGCACTAGGCAAAATGGGAAGCAATGGGGTTGACCATCCATTGAAACATTTAGAAGAGGAAGGCGGTAGCAGCCAAGGACATAGTAAGGATTTTCTGTTTTGTCGAATTTATGATTCGGTGGAAATGGATAACAAGTATTCAAATGAATGATTGGTTGCAGGTTCCTTTCAGCAGGAGAGGAATCAGAAGACACATTCTTCACGGACTTCTTCGGTTTTAGAGATTTTTCAGGCAAAAGAGTTCAATGTTGGTTCTTCACCTCGGAGAGGTTAGTGCCCCCACGTATTCCGAGTTATAGTTGTTTTTGTTAACTGTAATTCATTGAGGGACAAAAAATGAAGCTTTTCCTTGACGAGAGACCAGGTTCTTACTCTTCTGGTTGAACTATAGTTTGACAACGTGGAATTACTTAATATTTAGCCAAGAAACTTTCTATTAACACCAATGAACCAAAATGTGTTAAGCTTTACTGCCTATACAATGAGGAAAGGAGCTTCCCGTCTTAGCTTAAAATTCAAGAGTATATTGCCAGGATGTTAGTTGTGCCCTTTAGTTTAGTAATCAGTCATTACTTAGTGAAGTCACTAAGGTGTAAATAAGTCATGGAATTTGGAATTTAGATGACCGGACTGAAGTTCTCGAGTGATACTGAAAAAGAAACGAAATGACAGATTGAAGTAGTAGAATAGTTCTTAAAATTCATGTTGTCTCAATTGTGGAAATACTTCAGATCCTAAACTATGATTTGTCCACTATTGTTGTTGGTGTGGCCACCATTTACTAAGCTTTTCAGTGAACCATAGGATGTTGTGATCATGATCCAAACTGATAGTCTAATTAGTCCGATGATGTGATCATGCCTACCCCAGATGTTACTGGACTTTAACGCCATACTGTGATCCATTTAAATATGTATTTATGTTTCTTTTGTTCTGGTGTTTATCTAATATTTGCTCACTGATACGTACACATATGTTCATGAAGGCTTGGACCATTCAATCACGGCACCAATTGGCACTCCCAAAGGTTTGCTGATTGAGGATCATGAGATTAGATTCCCTAGATCCAGGACGGAGAGGAAGGGAAGGCATGACTTAAAGCTGGATAGACTGTCAGAGCGTGAAAAGGTAGATACTATTATATGCGTGCTTGTTTGTTCCCATCCCTGCGTTTGCTTATAAATTTTGATCTTCCAACTTTCAGAACTAGAAACATATTTGTTGGATTAGTTTCTTTCATGAAACTGCAACTTCATGCTGAATAGATGCGTGCCAAATGTTGTCCCCTAAATTTGTTTGCAAAACATGGGTGTATGACAGACCCTGTCTAACACAGTATCTTGTACTGTTTCAGTACCTGATAATCGTGACATAAATTGAGCTATAATCTAGCGGCTCCAACCACTGAGGTTGCTAGTTATCCTCCATCCCACTTCCCCTTCCCCCAATTCCTTATGAACATAATTTTGGATTGCAGATGGTTTATTTGATTTTATACCTTCTTGTGGTTCATTCTCTTCTTGGTTGATCATTTCTTTTCTTGTTTTGGTTTTCAGAGAAAACTAATTGTCGAGATGGTCAAGATACAAAACGATGGAACGGTAGAAGTTGATTTGGAAAAAAGTGCACCTGTTGCCTCTCACTTCTTAGAGCTCCACAATGTCGAAGATGTGCCCATCAATCTTGATGATATGTCTTCCAATACCATCAAGTCAATTCCAAGGTTGAACATTTGCATACTTGTGGTTGGAACAAGAGGAGATGTACAGCCTTTCCTGGCTATGGCAAAGAGATTTCAGGCATGTTTAACATAACCAGATGACTTTTTTTTGTGAATAATTTACCGGTGTTGGCACTTTTTTCTTACCTTTCCCCTAGTTGTATGTAATTTTAATATCACGGTTTGTTTTCCTTGTGGAAGAACTAGCTTCCTTCCAAAAAATCGACTTTCATCAATTTAGGTTACATTTATGATCCATGAAACCTTGAAATAATTTGTTGTTAATTTACATTCATTGTGATCTTGTTATACATGTTGTCATCATACTTATGTGCGTTTTATTTTTAATGTACTGTTTTTTTAAGGAAGTACCAATATCATTGATATCTTTCCGGTTAGGTATTGTTTTGTTGGTCCAATGAGTGCATTCTAAAGATTAGTTTTGTACCACTTTTTTGTGATATATGGCACATAGGTCATAATTCTTTGGGCTAACAGGATGCGGAGAGGTTAATAATTGTAACTTTGTCCTTGTTACGAAATAGTTATAACTCTTACCTGCAGAGATAGACCATGCTTGATGCTAGTACCTTTAATAAATTTTAGGTATCACTGATATATTCCTATGTTTCTTGTATGTTTTATTGATTGTAGATGGTTTTATGTTTTCTTGCAGGAGTTTGGCCATCATGTTAGGTTGGCAACTCATGCGAACTTTAGCTCTTTTGTGAAGTCGGCTGGTGTAGACTTTTATCCGTTGGGTGGTGATCCTCGTGTTTTGGCAGGATGTAAGAGGTCCTTAATATTGAAAGTTTTTATTTTATTTTTTATTTTATAATATTTCCCAATTTATCTCAGCTGAACCCTAATTCCAACAAATTTTCTTAAAGTTAGACTGTAAGAGTTTGTGTGAAAGCTGGAGTTATTTGAATATTGACTTCCTTAAATTAACTAACTTCTATTCTTTTAGCCAAAATTCGATATTTCTAGAGCTTAGAACTCTCATTCACATCATCATTTAGACTCTAAATATGTTTATTGTTCTCAAATTCTCCCCTTAAGTGCTTTATTGAATAACTGAAATTTAGTGCCTTTTAATTTTAGATATGGCCAGAAATAAAGGTCTCATTCCATCCGGCCGAGCAGAAATATCGATACAAAGAAAGCAACTGAAGGCAATTATTGAATCTCTTCTTCCAGCATGCACAGAACCAGATATAGAAACTGGTGTGCCCTTTAAGGCACAGGCAATTATTGCAAACCCTCCTGCTTATGGTGAGTTAGTACAAGTGGAATATTTAACGTCACTTCAATTGAATTATGTTTCTGGTAAACCAGTATGTATTACAGTTTACAAAAGGTTTCACGACGAATCTTATTCACAATTAAATTAAAAAGTTGCGTTGTTAGCTTCTTGCATCTTATGTCATCTTTCATTGTTGGACCTTCCCGCTTCAATCAAGATTAATTAAATCATTATAATAGACCCTCCCTTGTAGTTGGTCCTGTTGAGCTTGAAATCAGAATATTGATCCAGGACTGAAGGACTGTACTGGTCAGAACTCGGAAGCCATGCGCTGAAATATTTAGTTAGCAAAAGGTGTAAACCCTTATTCTGGGACCTTTGTAGTAACTAGATCTGTCCTTCAAGGAAAATTGTTTTCATCGAATATGTCAGTCACTCCATTTGTGGATCTGCCATTAGAAAATGATTGTGTGAAAATATAAAGTGTGATTAATGAACTTATTCTACATCTGCATCTTTTCTTCTTCTATCAAGTAAAAAGATATAGTTCAATCGTGAGAAACTTCTTTGATTATGTGATATGGGTTGCAGGACATACTCATATTGCAGAAGCTCTTGGAGTACCCCTTCATATTTTCTTCACAATGCCATGGACGTAAGTTTTAACCACTTCTTTTCTTGCATTCTTTCAATCTTTTGATAGAGTAATTGTCCTCTTGGCAGACGCTATGACTTGTTAAGTTAGTCATTCAGTCTGGACCACTCATTCAAACAGGAACCCACTTGAAGAGTTCTTCAAATGTGGTCTGGAAATATTCTAGAGTTTCTGAAATGTTTCCCGGTATACATAATAATATATACAGTTCAATTCTAGTAAGATTCTAAGAAAGGGTCCGGCTATGATCCTAATAGTTAGGTCCTGGATAAAAACACTTTTACAGATGGGATTAGAATGCTCTGATTTGGAGTCTTTTAGTCTTCACCAATAAGAGATATCTAGGATTATGGATTACCTCTTTAAGTTTCTTCATTAGATCGATCTTAGCAAGCGTCAAGCATATACAAGTATAATTGATTCATTTATACCATTAGGAAGCAGAAAAGGTAGAAACTCTCTTGGTCACATGGATTGCATCGGTGTTTCAAGTTGACATGAATAAAATTACAAAATAAAATCTATTTAAGGAAGCTTGAAAGAAATATTATGTTCTTATTCTTGTTTTCACTTTTCAGTAGTATGTTATGTCTTGCTGGTTTATTTTGCGGGAAACTCTCTTCTATGTTGTACCATCTAACGTAGCTTTCTATAGACAGGCCTACTTATGAATTTCCTCACCCGCTGGCACGTGTACCTCAAAGTGCTGGTTATTGGGTATGCGATTTGTTTTGTATTTACTTCTATTTATTTTATTGTCATATATTTGAACCACTGGACTAATTGATGACAAATCTAATCCCATTTCTCTTTGCCACATCTAGATTTCATACATTATTGTGGATTTACTGATATGGTGGGGTATTCGGGGGTATATAAATGACTTCAGAAAAAGGAAGTTGAAGCTTTCTCCTATTGCATACTTCAGCACATACCATGGATCAATATCTCATTTGCCTACAGGCTATATGTGGAGTCCTCACGTTGTGCCAAAGCCAAGTGGTAAGTAATTCGATATTAATTATTCTCTTCTACCAGTAGTATATTTGTTGGAAGGTTTTGACGTCATATGATGTATGCAGATTGGGGATCTCTTGTGGATGTCGTTGGTTATTGTTTCTTAAACCTTGGGTCGAAGTATCAACCTCAAGATGAGTTTGTTGAATGGATTCAGAAAGGGCCTAAACCTATATATATTGGCTTTGGAAGCATGGTATATGATCTCACTTAAATCGTGTAAAGTGATTAAAACTGCAGTGTGTATTCCTGTTTTCTTATTTATTTATTTTAAACTTTATGTTATCATGTGCAAAGTTCATATAACTTTCCATATCAAAAAACTTAGTCGAATCTGGAAGGATTGGTAGGACTATCTTCAATAACTCTGATTTAATCATTAGGAAAGTTCATATAACTTTCGTGCAGATTAGCCTTGTTCCTTGAAAATTGACGATTATCTCGTCTAGTAATATATGTATTTTCTGCTAGAGAATTTAGAGGGCTCTTTGAGTACCTTGATAATAATACCAATCAATTCCATAAACATCGATGTCTCGATCGTTGCAGATAGTGTAGAACTGAATTTTCTACCTCTAGATATTTTCTGTCTTGACCTGGAATCAGGATGATAGCTTATGGACATAATTAAGTCCATTTTTCTTCTGAAGAGGGTGCTTCTTTATCAATGTGGGTTAATGGCTGGATACGTGTAATTGTGGCTGATGACTTATTTCTTGAGTTGGTTTAATACTTTGATTTTTATCTTTATTTCTGTAAAAAATTTATTCCTATCATAATTCACATTCGTGGCTGATAAAATCATGTTTTCATCATGAGTTTTTGAAAAGATTAGAACCTAAAACTTCGCCTGTTTTTTGTTAAGCCGCTCGATGATCCCAAGAAAACTACGAGTATTATATTGGAGGCATTGAAAGATACAGGACAGAGAGGAATAATTGATAGAGGTTGGGGAGACCTGGGTAATTGTAAGTGTCTAATTCTTTTTTCAATTAGATCTCATTCTTTAACCTGTTCTTGGAAATTCCACTGTATGGGTTAAATTGTTTGTCAAGTATTACGTGCTTTGGTTTGTCAATTCATGTGCCTGTTGATATAGCACTTGACTATATCACGATATTATGGCTCTCTCTCTATCTATGTTAAATTTGGATGTCCTTAATATCTTTTGAATTTCAGTTGACTGATCGTGTTAATTTTTGTAATCGCTGTCCAATTACATGTTTGTTATAAGGGTATTTTAAACCAAAAACAGGAAAAAAGACGAGCTGTTCTAGTTGCTTTGCTTTAAAATAATGAAAAAGCATCTGATATCTTTTCCTCTAATTTGGTTTGCGTGTTGCAGTTGCAGAAGCATCTGATAATGTTTTCCTCTTGGAGGACTGCCCTCATGATTGGCTATTTCCTCAATGTTCAGCTGTGGTATGCCGTATTTTATGGTTTCACCTTTTTTGTTCCGTTTTAAGTTTTTAACTAATTATCACTCATGTAACCTGCACAGCGATTGGACTTTTTTTTCATAAACCAGTTGTGGATATTGATTTTTACTGCATGTTTTAAAAAGCTGTACTATCGTAAATATGCAGGTTCATCATGGTGGTGCTGGGACTACAGCTACAGGATTGAGAGCTGGGGTAATGTTCTTTTCAGTCAGTGTGGTCGCTCTAATATCATTTATTTCTGGGAGAATGGATGCTTTATTGTTCACCATTGTATTTTTATAGTTGGATATTATCTAATTGCACTATTTTACGATATACAGTGTCCAACAACCATAGTGCCGTTCTTTGGCGATCAGTTCTTCTGGGGTGATAGGATACATGAGAAAGGCTTGGGGCCTGCACCAATACCTATTTCTCAGCTCAGTGTTGAGAGCCTTTCAAATGCTATTAGATTCATGCTGGAGCCAGAGGTATTACTGCACCAATACCTATTTCTCGTTTTGAAAATTATTTGTTTATCATATACAACAACCAAGCCTTATCCCACCAAGTGGTGGATGCTGTGCCTTATCGAAGTAATTCTACTAATTCTTTCAAACTCGTGACAACTTAAGATTGCTCTTCATTCTTAGTAACTCCTTGTAACCGTCTCTATAGATTTTATTCACAGAGCAATTACACATGAATGAGAGTGTGAGTGGTGTGTGTTTTTATTGGTCAGTGATAGACAACCAATGAACCCCAAAAGATTAAACTGTTAAGTAATGAGCTAACAATGCATTAGCTAACAAGTCAGAATGTGTGAAGCCTTGTGACTATACGTTTAACAGTAATAGCATTAGCTGAAACGTTATCAGGTTAGATTAAATCCGTTCCTTTCTTTCTTGTTTTCATGTCTTTTTTTTTTCAATTAGCATTATGTTGTTCACTTTGTTTATTAAAATCTGATTGCACCAAAAGACAGCCTTCAGGAGTGCACAAACTACTGAAAATAGGAAACACTACTCAGAATTTAGACCGTGTAATGCGGACAGCATGAGAACACACTGAGAAGAACCAGAAACCAAGCAATCATGGAACAATGGACAGAAACAAATCAAATATCACAAATAATTAACACATATAAGTCTCACAATAAGAAAAAAAGGGCTAATAATGTTTCAGTTATTCCTTAGTTACCAAACACTTGAGCAATTAGAGAATCAGATACAATCCTTGAATTATTCATGAGCACTACTCATCATTGCTCAGTTGGAAATAGTTAAAAATGAAAACAAATATGATATGTTAAAAATTTCGTTCTATTAATTGGTAAGCTTTCCTCTTTATAGTGTAAGTCATGTGGTTAGTCCGTTAGTGAGAAAATAGTGCAGCAACGTAGCACACCAGGCGTTTGTTCTAACCAGGAATTGAAACCATCTTAGGTTAAATCTCGAGTACTAGAAATAGCAAAGTTGATAGAGAATGAAGACGGTGTTGCAGCTGCAGTTGATGCATTTCACCGGCAGTTACCTCCTGAGTTACCATTGCAACCTGCATCTTCAGAGGAAGATGAGCTTCCAAACCCTATGGTGTGGTTATTTCTTCAACTTCAGAAGTGGTGCTGCCTGCCTTGTGGTGTGTAGGATTCTTGCTGTGTCTTGTGCTGTTGTATGGATGTTTTTCTTTTTAATTTTTTTTTTAAATTCATAACTTAGTTTGGCGTTTCATTCATTTCATTTATCGCTTCCCTGCGTGGGTTTGATTGATAAATTGCTTACAAGTTAATATAGGGTTCTCACAGCTTGGGGTATAGAGAATTACAAAAAGTCAAATTTCGTTTCAGTTAGTAAAACTGACAAAGTGAGAATATAACGATGCTGAACCGAATCAATTATTTATATCAATATTTTCATTATTTGCTTCAGTTCGTGTTCTATCAATTTTCAATTCATTGACATGAGAAATAAGTTGAATATCAGATTGCGAAACGAACAAGACTATAAAATAAGAAGAATAATATTAAATAAACAAGAATGCTGAAATGGCTACAAATCTCCAAGAGACTACATTGTAACTCACTTATTTCTTAAACTAAATTACAAGCAATATTTATAGAGAACTAAATCTAAGAAACATTAACTCGGATGGACTAGGCCCAATTCTTAAACTAACCAGGAAAACCCAAATACGAAAATAAACATAAATACTAATAATTTCCAACACTTTACGTCAAACTCATGGCATTACACAACATGAGTTTGCCAACAGACAATGTGAATGCAAGCTTGTTATGCTAATTTCCGATGTCAATTTCAATACGAAATTCCATAGATGCAAGTGCAAGATTCCAAATTCCAGTGCCAGTGCCAGTGCAAGATTCTAATGCCAGTGCCAGTGCAAGATTTCCATGCCAATTGCGAGCTTCCGAACAAACTTGAACAAACAAGCAAAAAACCCAACTTTCACAACGTCACTCGAGTAGTCACCAGTCCAAACACTCGAGCAATCGTCACGGAGGACAACAACAGACTCCAAATCATTCAAATAAACCAACAGCCTCTGTGTGTGCCTCAGAGACTTCAAAAAAGCCAATATTTTCTCCTTGCTCGTGTGCGCCTCAAAACCTAACAATTTTTTTATTTTTTATTTTAAAAACTTTTCCTTTTCCTTTTTTATTTATTTTTTTTCCCTTCTTTACTCCTGCTTTCTTCAATTCATGCAGCAACCAAGTCAACCAAGTCGAGCAAAATAAAGGGCTTGTAGCAGATGGTTCGTGCAAATGGTGGTGGTGGCGACAAGAACGGATTCGACTATGGATGCTTTGCACGACAAACAAGCAAACAGATTTTTACCACAATGAACAACGACAATTTCCTAGACGAATCTAAAATGGAAACACAAACAGCGGAAGATGACAGAAACAAAACTAATACCAAGTTGAATATCAGAGTGGGCATACCAAGATGAACGAATAAACAGATTACAAAAATAGAAATATTATTGATATCAAACACTACAAAATCATCAAGACGGCTACATAAACTCCAAAAAGCTACATTGTGACTAACTTGTTTCTTAAACTAAATTACAAACTATATTTATAGAGAACTAAACCTAAGAAACTCTAACTCGGATGGGCTAGCCCCAAATCCTAAACTAACAAGCAAAACCCAAATACTAAAATAAACCTAAATACTAATATTTTCCAACACCCCCTCCCCCGCGTCAAACTCATGGTGGTAAACGACATGAGTTTGCCAACAAGCAGATGCGAATGCAAGCTCTATATGCTAATTTCCGATGACAATTCTAAAATGAAATTCCATCAGTGCAAGTGCAAGTTTCAAATGTCAATGCCAGTCACTGTTCTAAAAATTGGCCTAGGCAGGGCGGCACCTAAGCGGTCCTAGGCGGTTTTTTTATATTTTTTTTATTAATTGTGTGCTTTTTTCTTTTTGGGTTTCATGGTGGTATACTTATGAAAATGGTGTACCTAATTTGCAAATGATGGATTTACTACAAGTTCATCCAATAGTGAAACGAATTGGAACACTTTTGAGGGGATACATACAAAGAAAAGAAATAAACTAGAAGAATTTAGTTTATCATTCAAATCCTCCTCATTTTGATTATATGCTTACGGTTTTTTAAATATTCAACTTTTTGGATGTATATAGTTTGTGTATTCTTCTACTTCTATTTTTGCATTTTATCATTCTTTTATTATCCATACAAGTATAGTTTTTTTTAGGTGTAAATAGGCACTTATTTACAAGATATATAGTAAATTTACATAAATCCGTCTAGGCCGCCTAGCCGCCTAGGCGCTAGGCTTCTGCCCGCCGCCCGACTAGCGCCTTGTGACTTTTAGAACCTTGGTGCCAGTACAAGATTCCATGCCAATGCCAGTGCAAGATTCCAATCCTAGTGCCAATGCAAGATTCTCATACCAGTGCCAGTGCAAGATTCCATGCCAGTGCCAGTGTGAGACAAATACCAATGCTAGTGCAAACTTTCTCAGAGCCAATTGCGAACTTCCGAACAAACCAACAAACAATCAAGTTCACCACGTACACAACGTCACTCGAGCGGTCGCTAGTCCAAACACTCGAGCGATTGTTGCGGTGGGCAACAATAGGTTTCCTAATACAATCCAAACAACATCAACAAACTCATTGTGGGCTTGCAACTTCGAACAAGTGGGCCTCAAAGACTTCTAACCAAATTTTTTGCCCTTGCCTATGTGGAGGATTTTTTTTTTAGGGAACTTTAACGAAAAATTCCCGGTATTGTTCACTTTAACGAAAAACCACATTTTTACATTAAAAAGTCAATCCCTTTATTTTGTCCTTATTGTTAAAACTGAAAGTTTTCAAGACATTTTCATTCGTTTGCATTTTTTTTATCTTCTTCTTTTCTCCTTCTTCCTCTTTTTCCTTTATGTGCAAACAAGTGCAGGAACTTTAGTGCAAAACGCGCGGGGTGCAGAGGGTGCGAATGCAGTGCAGTAAACGATGCGGTGATGCAGCTGGTGAGATGCAGATTAGAGCGGCGGTGATGAGGGCAGTGCAGGTGTGTGGTCACGATGGTGGAGATGGATCTAGATAGGGAAACGGTGCGGGATACCAGCAGATGTGAGACGGTGGTGTGATAGCAGTGTTGAATGGTGGTGGTTTTAGATCAGTGGACAACTGCAGATACGTGTTTATTAAATCTGCTTTGCAGGAACCAGGAGTTCAAGTGAAGACGAACTCGATCCAAGTGGTTCTCGGGTCTGGGTTTCGTCAACACGTGCGGCTGATCAGGACAAATACGGATGGCGGGGAAGGAGCAGAAGGCCATCAGATGCAAACTGAATTTTTTCTTAAACAGACCTTTTTTTCTCTCTCTCTCTTGCAAACTATAAATCAGACAACTAAACAATCTAAACACGAACGACGACGGACACAAATAAACTAATAGAACCCTAACTAATAGATAACATATGAGACAGACAAATGAATATCAAACAAGCATATCAAATCGTGAAGGATCTAACCTACTATGATACCAAGTTGAATACCAAAGTGCGAGATGAACAAGACTATAAAATAAGAAGAATAATATTAATAAACAAGAATGCCGAAACGGCTATAAATCCCCAAGAGGCTACATCGTTACTCACTTATTTCTCAAACTAAATTATAAGCAATATTTATAGAGAACTAAACCTAAGAAACCCTAACTCGGATGAGCTAGGCCCAATTCCTAAACTAACAAGGAAAACCCAAATACCAAAATAAACATAAATACTAATATTTTCCAACAAAATATAAGTACGTGGTTCCGCATAAGATTTGCTGAAGTCAAATGATAAAAGTTTTGTCATTTTGATGCTGTGTACCCCAACCTTGGTTTGCAAGCACACTCTTTATCTTAGGGACACGGGAGTTTTGGCTTGCTTTGGTATTAAGGGACACTTGTTTTTACATCTCGACAACTACCACACGCCTCAAGCTGGTAAGCCAATTATTATTGTATATGAGTGAATATATGTATATATATCTATGTATGTACTTCTTCTGTGCGGTTCTTGAGATCTTTCTCAATTCTATTTCTTGACTTTTTATATATTCATCACAGAAAGAATAATAATACAACATATTTACGGGTTTTGAATCCTGTAAGAAATTGAACAATGTGTTTGAAGGTACAGAGAAATACAAACTGATGTTAGCTTGTCTTTGAACTCTGCTCAGATTGTATAAATAGTTGGAGCACTGTAATAGTGAGACATTCTAGAAACTGCTTGTAGGAGTCGAACAATTTTATCGAACCTTGAGATAGTTAGCAACTTTGGTTGCCAGAGAATTTCAGCATTTTGTCCATCTTGCATAGGCAGGTTGAGTAATAGGATTTAACGATTATATGGATTATGAAAATGCTACTGAATCCTGTATGATTTCCACTGGTACAGTCTTACTGTAACTGAAGTAGAAGGGGGCGAAAGAGTTATACGAGTTCAAGTAAAACCGTAGCTTTGTACACCATATATAAACCGGTAGATACACTGTAACGACACACTTAGCTACTTAATACAAATATTCTACTAATTCCCGTCATTTTTTGTGAAGTTGATCTCTTTCCACATCGATTCCATTAGTTACTCGAATTCTCTGGTGTGGCATACACTCCACATGTGAAATACAGGTCCCCTGGTCCTTGACCTTTCACCTCAAACTTTTTGACACCATCAATGAAAACTATTATCTTTCCTTTGTCAACGTTGTGGATTATGTTTACTTGAAACCACGTAGAGATCAGTAGCTACGACGTTGTATTTGTAGTATTTGATATCTCCGTCGTACATCCTTAGCTGTAGAGATATAGCTCCCTCAGCTGCACCATGGATCTGCACTATTGTAACCCCAGAAGTATCACTTGGCGCATATGTATGTTCTTCAAATTGTCAAATTCCAGAAGAATAGTCATGCACCATGGATCTGCACTATTGTAACCCCAGAAGTATCACTTGGCGCATATGTACATCCTTAGCTTGTCATGATTGTATATCCAAAAACCTCGAACCCCATCCTTGTATCTGTAACGATCATCGAGGGGTTCGTTATATGGTTTTTGTAAGACGAAGTTGTCCGTCAATGGCACAAGGGTGAATCCATTGGCAGTGGCGGATCCAGCATTTTAAATTCGGAGGGTCCCATTAATAAAGGTAAAAAAATTTATAGACAAAATTAACATTGAAAAGTTAAATATAATACATTTAATTCAAAAATCATATGCAAAACAACATTACAAGCTATAAAACCCTAATTTGAGCGTCCACGACGGGGTTTCATAGTTTGAAAATGTTCTATGATAGCTTTATTACCAATACATGAAAAAACATCACTCAACCATTGTAGACATCGAAATTTCGTGAAATAAATGTTGACCAAAAATTAAAATTTCAACGCTCATGTATCACATAAATTTTATACATAGCATGTGAATCAACGAAAAATCAAAATAATTCAGAAAAGTCATCAAACAGGACACATGTCAACGCCTGGCAGAAGTGACTTATTTCATCTGATTATTAAAACCCAAAAATCAAGTTTTGGAATTCTATAAATAGGAAGCCATTTCATTCATTTAAAAACACCAATTCACATTACACAAAAGCGTTGAAGCTCTGAAACTCCAAACGCTCTCAAGCAAATCCCGAAGAATCAACGAAGTTCTGTCCGTTCTTCATCAAAGTTCCAAGCCCAAAAGCCCTTCGAAGATCCGTTCATCCACTTTCAAGATCAAGCCTCAAAAGCCCTTCGAAGCATCGTTCATCCATCCTCGAAGATCAAGCCCAAAAGCCCTTCGAAGATCCGTTCATCCACTTTCAAGATCAAGCCTCAAAAGCCCTTGAAGATCCGTTCATCCACCTCGAAGATCAAGCCTCAAAAGCCCTTCGAAGCATCGTTCATCCATCCTCGAAGATCAAGCCCAAAAGCCCTTCGAAGATCCGTTCATCCACTTTCAAGATCAAGCCTCAAAAGCCCTTCGAAGCATCGTTCATCCATCCTCGAAGATCAAGCCCAAAAGCCCTTCGAAGATCCGTTCATCCACTTTCAAGATCAAGCCTCAAAAGCCCTTGAAGATCCGTTCATCCACCTCGAAGATCAAGCCTCAAAAGCCCTTCGAAGCATCGTTCATCCATCCTCGAAGATCAAGCCCCGACGGCCCTTGAGGAAATCATCCACTGTTCATCCTAAAGATCAAGCCCCGACGGCCCTTTGGATCAACAGCCCATCAACAAATCCACATATCCCCGTTCATCAAGATCAAGCCCTCCAAAGGCCCTTGAAGAATTGTTCATCAAAGATCAAGCCCCCGACGGCCCTTCGGATCAACAATCAAACCACCAAATCAAGTTCTTACGGAGATAGAATCAGAGGCAAATTTTCAAAGAGATTGTAACCCAAAATCATCAAATACAAATATTACTTTGTACACGTTGTTCCTTGTCTCTTCCGTTTCAGGAAAAATTCGTGTTTACAAATTTGGCACGCCCAGTGGGACAATCTCTACCTCTCATCTCTTTTTCCATTCAAGAAAATCAAATCACACTCCAAAAGCAATGGCATCAAAGGAAGGCCAAGCCGTTCTTACAACCATCGAAGCTTCCTCCATTGAACAAAAGTTGGCTCAAATGAGGGAAACAGTTGCAAGGCTCACAAAGAAAGCAGAAGAGCAAAACTTGCAAGTCACCGCCCTCGCAAACACCGAAGGAAGGAGCCTGAGCACTTCCGCCACGAACGGAGCATCCATTGGCGCCACAATCACTCCTCAACATGCTGCTACAAAGTTTGTGCCGTCAAAGGAGCAAGGTGAACATCACAAACGTGAGCCTGTCATCAACCTAACCTCGCTAGGGGCACCTAAGCATGCTGCTGAAGGAAAGCCACGTATGTTGGTTGCACAAGTCATGACCATCGGCGTGATTTCAGTTGAAGAGCAGCTGGCCAAGATGAACGAAACGATCGCAAAGCTCACACGGACCGTGGAAGAGAAAGACTGGCAGATCGCCGCACTGACCAACAAATTGGGAGCACAACACGAGGAAGGAGACGGCTCTGGCATAAAGAAAGAGGCCGACGAAGAAGAAGAAGAGCCTCCGGTAGAGAAGCCTGAAGAGAAGCAGGAGCCAGACCAACCGGCGGCACTTCTGGGAGCTCTTTCTATCCAGCAGCTGCAGGAGATGATCGCCAACACCATCAAGGCGCAGTACGAAGGGAGCTCCTATACCTCCATGTTGTACTCAAAGCCTTACTCCAAGACGATCGACGCCTTGCGGATGCCAAGGGGCTACCAACCGCCGAAGTTCATGCAGTTCGATGGCAAAGGCAACCCGAAGCAACACGTCGCCCATTTCGTGGAAACTTGCAACAACGCAGGGACGGAATGTGACTACCTCGCCAAGCAGTTTGTGCGCTCACTGAAAGGGAATGCATTCGAGTGGTACACAGACCTGGAGCCCGAATCCATCAACAGCTGGGAGCAATTGGAGAAGGAATTCCTCAACCGCTTCTACAGCACCCGCCGCACCGTGAGCATGCTGGAGCTGACGAACACAAAGCAGTGGAGGGACGAGCCGGTGATGGACTACATCAACCGATGGCGCAATCTTAGCCTCGACTGCAAAGACAGGCTCTCGGAGATTTCGGCAATCGAGATGTGCGTCCAGGGCATGCATTGGAGTTTGCACTACATCCTCCAAGGCATCAAACCACGTTCCTTCGAAGAGCTGGCCACCCGTGCCCACGACATGGAGCTAAGCATTGCCCACCATGGGAAGAAGGAGCCGATCACTGATTTCAAGGTGTTCACTCCAAAGGTAGACAAGACTGGGAGAGAGCCCGCCAAAGAAGCTCTTACCATCAACACTACCCCCATCAAAACCTCTTCTGCTCCCGTCAAAATCTCTACACGAGGCAAGACGATTCAAACCGAAGCTTTTCATGATCAAGAGATGCGTAGACGCACTTTGAGGGAACTTGAGGAGAAGACTTATCCATTCCCCGACTCTGATGTGGTTGCCATGTTGAAAGACTTGCTTGACAAAAAGGTGATCGACTTACCTGAGTGTAGACGACCAGAAGAGATGAATCGTACCGACAGTCCAAGGTACTGCAAATTCCATCGCTTCATCAGTCATCCGACGGAAAAATGCTTCGTGCTGAAAGATCTCATCATGAAGCTGGCTCAGAAAGGAATCATCAAGCTAGATCTTGAAGATGTGGTGAAATCAAATTATACCACCGTCACTTCTGGCTCTTTTGACTCAAAATATTCACCTCAACCGCTGGGGGCATGCTCGAAAACCATGTCAGTCAAGTCAAGTGAAGTTGAAGGATGGACTCATGTCACTCCGAAGAAACTGCACAAGAAACATACATCTTCTCCGCAAGGTCGCCAATCGGAAAGGGGGCAAAGCAGCTCTCGTCAACCTCCAAATCTACATGAAAGTGTGGAGGATGATGAAATTACGGCACAAAGAGCGCCCGTTGCCATCACGATGCGCGATTTCTTCCCCGAAGACTGCTTCAATCACTCGGTCAAGGCTCCTTGCTATGAAGATTGCGAGGATCGCCTTTCCTACACCGCTTGACAAATCGGCAACACTGCTCCTCGTTCGCACGAGCCTAAAAGGCGACAACCAACGCTCCTGATCTGCACGAGCATAAAAGGCAACACACAAACACTCCTTGCCTGCACGAGTTAAAACTGCACACGGCACCAAAATGCTCCTCGTTCGCATGAGCCTAAAAGGCGACACCAATGCTCCTCGTTCGCACGAGCCTAAAAGGCGACACCAATTGCTCCTTGCCTGCACGAGTTGAAACTGCACACGGCACCAAAATGCTCCTCGTCCGCACGAGCCTAAAAGGCGACACCATCGCTCCTTGCCTGCACGAGCTGAAACTACAAACGGCAACAACGCTCCTTGCCTGCACGAGCTGAAACTGCAAACGACACCAAAAAAGAACACGCCCTTCGGCAAAGCTCCAAGCAACGGAAAAAGGGACGGCAACTTCAGTGACCGCCGTCAAACGACTAGCCGGTCGTGAAGCTCAACGCTTTGCGATGCCATCAAGCTTGATTCAAACTCTCCGTTTCTTCTTCATCTTTCCATGCAAGGGAGAGTTCCTAAAAAAAAAAATATATATATATATATATATACACACGCATATGTATGTATGTATGCACGTATGTATGTATGTATATGTGTACTAAAAAAAAAAGAGATCAATCATCATAAAAAAAAAAAGGGAAGGAAGTGTGTTTTAAAAAGTCAATTTCATTACAATTTAGTTTGCACAAAAAAAAAAAAAAAAAAAAAATTAAATTACAGCTTCTAAAAAAAAAAAGGGTTATATCCAGCCCAACAGCAACAAGGAGCGCCAGTCTAGCCCTCCTTCTTCCCCCAGCTACAAATCAAGGCCCAAGCTCCAGCTTGTCTTCTTCTCTCAACCATTCTCGGCCCACAGTGCACAAATCCAGGCCCAGCTACATCAATGGCTTTTCTTCTTTTAGCTGCGGGCACCAAGGGACCCTCGGCACACACAGAGCTCTTCCCCAACTGCACATCGTCTTCCTCCTCCATCTTCTTCCTGGTAGTCTGCCTGGCCGTGATGTCGCTGGCGCCCTCCGGTGGGATCTCGCTGATGAAGACAAGCTGCCCTAGCAAGATTCCGATGCTGCTGGTCTCGGGTCTGGTCTCGGATCTCGCTGAAATGGATCAGCAAACACTCGTCAGCTTTTCCAGCATCACCACCTTCGTGGATCTCTCTGTAAAGCTCTCTCCTTCCACAGCTCCGGCACCAGCCAGTCCGCCATTCTTCTCCAACTCGGCCCTGAACTCCCCTGTCCAGTCCATGGTGAGCTCCACCGAGACCGAGGGAGGCAGCTGCAGCAGCGGCAAGGAAGACTTCCGAGAGCTAGACCGCCAGCACGACGCCTTTCTCAGAAATCGAAGAGGCATACTGCTTTTCAAACCTCGAGAGTCGGATTCAGCACCAGCTTTCCGGAAATCACGGACCACTTTGTCAAAAGCCTCTGACAAAGTTAAAACGCGTGAACCCCGCCACTCTCACTACATCGCTGTGACCGAGAAGGGTAAAAGAACAGCATTACCACTTGTCGATAAAAATTCTACATATGTCGACCTTCATCCTCCACAGACGGGCAGACCTGCAAAAAATGCTCAACCCTTCCTCACTTCCGAGGGTAACACTCCCAGCAAAACCCCAACAAAGCTTTCTCAAAATGCTTGGCTCTCTTGCTCCCGAGAATACCTTTGCGAACAAATCACACCAGAGCAAAAGTATCTCATATCAGCAGGGTCGAAAGCAAGAGTATCTCATATCATGCTTTCCCCTATCCTTTTTCTTTGTCCTCCCTCTTCACTACAGGACAAAGAGAAGGAGAGCAATCGGGCGGCGCTAGGAACCAAGTTTTTGGTCAGGAACGGACTGCCTAGAAATCCGTCCCTGATTGCTTACCTGGCCTTGCTCTCGAGTACTCATCTGCCTGGAGAACAGATAAGACGAGCGACAATGAAGCATCAATCTTGGGGATCATCAGTAAGCGCAACAACTGCACGTGCTGATTCATCCTCTAACCCTCTTCAACATGAATTGGGGAGATCGAACAAAGAAACAGACCATTACCTCCATCTCGTGTCTGCTTGCCGGATGCCCAAATCCTGAAGCCGCTCGTGGTCCCGTTTCCATTCATCAAGATCAAGCCTCAACGGCCCTTGAAGAAATCACAAGCCCAATTCAAGATCAAGTGTCCACCACCCTTGAATCGAGCCCAACTCCAGGTAAAAGGAGTAAATTCAGACATTTGTAGCAAGTCTACCAGAAGAAGCCTCCTAGCCCAGTTCAAGATTAAATCTGTGGAAAACGACTTCTTCGAAAGCAAAGGTATCTCATATCATCAGGGTTGAAAGCAAAGCTATCTCATAGCATGCAATCTCCCTGTCCTTTCCTTTGTCCCTACTCTTATCTGCAAGACAAGGATAAAGACAAGCAATATGTCGAAACCTCCACTCAAACCTCCAGGAAGATACCACATCTGCCTGAAGAACAGATAAGGCAGACAGGTGAAGCTAGTACATTGAAGCATGTGGAGACAAGCGCAACCAATATATATGTGTTGGTTCATCCGTTACTGCTTCAAAAGCAAACGTATCTCATATCATCAAGGTCGAAAGCAAAGGTATTTCATATCATGCTTTTCCCTTTTCTTTCCTTTACCCTTGCTCTTACCTGCAAGATATGGAGAAAGAAAGCAATCAGTCAGAACCTGAAATCAAACGTCCGATCTGGAACTGATTGCCCGGAACCTTTGCCTGGTTGCTTACCGAGCCTTGCTCTCAAGTACTCATCTTCAAGTGCTCTGAAGGACCATTTAAAAGCAAAAGGATGCGCACCACTTCTGCCAGGCAAAAGAAACAAGCAGAGAGGAATGTAACATAGTGAGCTGGAACAGATCACTATAGCATGACGCCCTCGTCTGCAGAATCGCATGATCCATCCGGAGGAAACCAGAAAATCCTTCAAACCCAGTTCAAGATCAAAGCTGTGGAAAGTCAACAAGCACAACAAAGCACGTGTCGATTCGTCGGCCACTTCGTTGAAAGCAAGAGTATCTCATATCGTCTCTCTTCCCTCTCCTTTTCTTTGTCCTCGTTGCTAAATGAGAGACAAGTAGAGGGAGAATGATCAACCGGAACCCGAGATCTCCTAGCTCGGCGACTTGAGGAACTCCTACTATATGGTTTGCGTAGTACCTGACCAAGCCCGAAACCACAAGTAAGCTTCAAGTGAAATTGATACATTACCTTGTGCATTAAACATCAGAAATTTGCAGTCCATTTCAAGATCAAGCCTCAACGGCCCTTGAAGAAATTTGTAGTTTATTTCGAGATCAAGCTTCAACGGCCCTTGAAAAAACTTGCAGCACAAAAATCAAGATTCAAGCCTCTACGGCCCTTGAAGAAATTTCCAGTCCAATTCAAGATCAAGCCCCGACGGCCCTTGGATTGACATCTACATTGAGAAACTTCAAAACACATCGCCTACAAGTGACAAGCACAAGTATGCGACGCGCCTTGAAGTGGGGGCATTTGTAGACATCGAAATTTCGTGAAATAAATGTTGACCAAAAATTAAAATTTCAACGCTCATGTATCACATAAATTTTATACATAGCATATGAATCAACGAAAAATCAAAATAATTCAGAAAAGTCATCAAACAGGACACATGTCAACGCCTGGCAGAAGTGACTTATTTCATCTGATTATTAAAACCCAAAAATCAAGTTTTGGAATTCTATAAATAGGAAGCCATTTCATTCATTTAAAAACACCAATTCACATTACACAAAAGCGTTGAAGCTCTGAAACTCCAAACGCTCTCAAGCAAATCCCGAAGAATCAACGAAGTTCTGTCCGTTCTTCATCAAAGTTCCAAGCCCAAAAGCCCTTCGAAGATCCGTTCATCCACTTTCAAGATCAAGCCTCAAAAGCCCTTCGAAGCATCGTTCATCCATCCTCGAAGATCAAGCCCAAAAGCCCTTCGAAGATCCGTTCATCCACTTTCAAGATCAAGCCTCAAAAGCCCTTGAAGATCCGTTCATCCACCTCGAAGATCAAGCCTCAAAAGCCCTTCGAAGCATCGTTCATCCATCCTCGAAGATCAAGCCCAAAAGCCCTTCGAAGATCCGTTCATCCACTTTCAAGATCAAGCCTCAAAAGCCCTTGAAGATCCGTTCATCCACCTCGAAGATCAAGCCTCAAAAGCCCTTCGAAGCATCGTTCATCCATCCTCGAAGATCAAGCCCCGACGGCCCTTGAGGAAATCATCCACTGTTCATCCTAAAGATCAAGCCCCGACGGCCCTTTGGATCAACAGCCCATCAACAAATCCACATATCCCCGTTCATCAAGATCAAGCCCTCCAAAGGCCCTTGAAGAATTGTTCATCAAAGATCAAGCCCCCGACGGCCCTTCGGATCAACAATCAAACCACCGAATCAAGTTCTTACGGAGATAGAATCAGAGGCAAATTTTCAAAGAGATTGTAACCCAAAATCATCAAATACAAATATTACTTTGTACACGTTGTTCCTTGTCTCTTCCGTTTCAGGAAAAATTCGTGTTTACAACCATATTTCTCAATGAACAAATAGGTGGTGTTATCGGATTTGGCTTGAAAAATCTCTCCATATTTTTTTTTAATTTCTAAACTACACATTTAACAAAAAAAAAAAAAACACAAAACATATACCAATTGTTAAAAAGGGTCATATTTGCTTTCTTCTCCGCACATGGTCTAGGCAGACTAGGCGAATTTAAGTAAATTTATTATATACCTTTAGTATTTTGGTGAATTTAAGGTATAAGATAAAAAGTTCAAATAATTACAAGTTCATAGTAATTTACATAATATTTTTAAGACAAATAAGTGTGTTAAATATGTGGGTGTAGAAAGCAAAATGAGGCACTGGACGCAAAAAGAGGGGAGCCACACCACTTAGCAAAAATATACACCTAGGGACTGATAGCCCATTTTCATTTTTTGGAAACATAAACTTGATGCTAGCTGTCCAAACGTGATTGGACCAATTAAAAAATAAATTAAATGGGAAAGTTTGAGGGTGGTCACGTGGGAATGAAATGATGAGAGAGAAACTCATTTAATCATCATCTTCTTCCTTTCGTCTTCGCAAGAACCGAACCTACAAACCCAGAAATTACAGAACACATTGCACAGACCTCGTGTTTGAGTATGAGGGGTCCCCGAAAAATTTCTAGCAGCGATTTAGGATCGCCGAATGGTCCTGGGACCTCCCAGGTCAATCTGTAGATCCGCCACTATCCATTGGTAGGATCAGCAGCACAAAGATAGTGGTATTTCAGGATCACTAGGAAGAAGCAGAACAACTTGTGGTACAAGGAATTCTTTTCATGCAATCTATAAACATTATGAAACTTGGAAAACCTATTTATAGTAAGGTTAAGGGCTAGTCGGACGGCAGGCTGGACCCTAACATCTAGGCAGCAGGGCCTAATACCTAGCCAGATTTAAGTAATTTTATTAAATATTGTACAATTAGTGCTTATTTAATTAATACTTAAAAAGACACATAATTATATACATAAATTGCCAAATAAAATGATATATAGATTACAAAAGTATTAGAACATATTGAAAATATGGGAAACAAGCGTATCATGAGTGTTCATCCAAGTATTTAACAAGTCCCTTACATTTTACTAAACAAATAAAACGCAAAATGAAAGTTATCGATTTTATGTCTAAGTGAGAGTCCCGACCTAGGCGGGATGGGTGGGCACCTAGGCGAGTCTAAGCTCACTTTCTTAACTTTCAAACGTCTAGGGACTAACCAGGGCAATGGACAATTGCCTAGTGCCTAGGCGGGAATTTTTAGAATGGTGATTTATAGTAACAAAATAACATGATAATTAATTTCTATTCATGTATTTTTCTGGTTGATCAAAGTTCTAGACGTGGATTATGAATTCACTTGTTGGCCAAGGTAGTGTACCCCACTTTTTTACCGAAGTTTGAAATCATCTTTCTGTAAATTAGAGTAGTCCAGAATACAGTGTATATCAACAAAGAAAATTTTGAACCAAGATTATATATCCTTTTGTTACGTTGCCATGGTTAAAGACAATGGATTTTATATTCCTAATCTTAACGTTAGCTTGCCTTCACTAATCCAAAAGGATTAAATTATGAATGTATATGCAAGTGTATTATTGATTATTTGGGATATAGGCAAGATTTTAAAATATGTTAGGCGCTAGCTGAGCGGTGTGTTGAGGCCTTGAGGCTAGGTGGGGGCCTAGGCGGATTTAAGTAAACTTATTATATATCGTATAAATAAGTGCATGTTTATACTAAAAAAATACATAATTGTATTGAGATATATAAATTGAAAAATAGAATGACATATAGATTAGAAAGTATTATAACATATTGAAAACATGAGAACCATAATAAAATGAGTATCCATCCAAGTATTCAATAAGTCTCCTACAATTTATTAAAAAAATAAAATACAAAATGAAAGTTATCTATTTTCTGCTTAAGTGAGAGTCGCGACCTAAGTGAGTGCCTCGGCAGACTAGGTGGGTGTTTAGACAGGCTAGGCAGGTGCCTAAGCAGGTCTAGACGCCGTTTCTTAATTTTCAAATGCTTAAAAATTAATCGGGGCAGGCCTATACCGAACCTAGACGGTGCTAGATGAAGATTTTTAGAATAGTGGATATAAGTCAAGAATATTACCTGTCGGATCTTGAAATCCATACCTAGAAATTAGAATTCAACCATCTTGCCGATCTCAAGATTGTCCATTTTAACTGTATTTTGATGGACCGCACAAGTTAACCCACGGGTCAAAGACTCGCATCCTCGCCTTGTGGATTTGTTGACCCCAAGTTTTACCCAATAAAAATATTATCAAAACCATTATGGTCTAGTAATATTCATCTTCATTTGTATGTAGGTTTAAAGTTTGATTCTATATTTTGAAGTTTGATTCTCATAAATAATGAGTTCGATACCTAATTATGATCGATCGATTGCCAATTATGTGATTTAGCTAAATTTCTATTTCCCCAATATTGTTCTAAAAAAATGGGCAATGCATGGGTTAGAATTTATGAGCTCATTATTGTAACAATCCGTCCCTAATTTTATGATTTTATAAATTTAAAAGAGTGAATCGACGAAAATACCCTTAGAGGCGAGATTGTTGACTTTCATTTACCATCAATTTGTGACGCGTATGAGCTACTATTTTACCGTATTCTTGAAGTACTCGACGGTACGAACACCATAGCCGCAAGCGAAATTGAATTTGGAGATACGACGAATATTTTATGGAACTACGAATCTGAAAAATACTTTTGGAACAATTACTATTTTATATTTTTATATTATTATTTCAATATTTTCTGATTTGATATTTTAAAAATTTATTCTTGACCCGTGGGGCCCACACGTCTCAAACTCTCCACTCTTTCCATTAGGGATGGGCACGGGCCGGGCCGGGCCCAAAATTAGAGGAACCGGACTGGACCCGTTTGAGAATTGCACGGGACGGGCCGGGCTGGGTAATAGAAAAACAAAATTAGAAACCAGACCTAACTCGGCCCGTTTCAAACGGGCCGGTTCCTACGGGTCCACGGGTCCACGGGTCCAATTTGGTTTTTTTTTTAATAACATTTTTGTCAGATTGCAGAAACTAGAGTATTGTGACTGCTGTTATGCTAAATGGATGAAATGAATCACCTGTTCCTTTCTTGCCAGTCGATCTCAAGTAAAAAACAAGTCACATTAACATGAGGAGATTAGTATAGAAATAGAAAACTTATGTTCAATTTTCCCTCTTTTCTCAAATAATTTTTTTTATTGTTGTATCAGTATTGTATTTCAAAGAGTTAAATTGCTGGGTAAAGGAAAGAAAAAGGAAGAAACCTCCTTGTTTGGGTTTCTGTATCATGGACTTCAAGAGTGTGCTGCAAATCAAAATTGAACAGAGAAATAAACGATAATTAAATGAACAAACAAGAATGGAAAATACAAAAGTAAAACTGGGTATTGCTGCAAACACCATGCACAAAACCCAGAAAGTATTTCACAAACACGCATAACACAAACGAA